>JABUQX010144676.1:0-10000 GCA_015478945.1 Trachelipus rathkii | reverse complement strand
TATATATAGTATAGTTATAAGAGAGAGCAGTTATGCAGTGGTATAGGAATATATTTGCAAATATACATATATGTGTATTTATATATATATATATATATATATATATATATATATATATAATGAGAGGGAAGAAGGCTCTCCTGAAGCGATGAGATTACCCACCATTGGGCATTTGTCTTAATGTACACAACTTTTTACTCCAGTCCCCAATGCTTCTTCTCTTTTGCTCTCATATCCATATTCTTCTTACATTGGAGTAAGCTCTTCCCTTATCCCACGCAATAAAATACAATTACAGACAACACTTACCTCTCTTGAAAGGAAATAAAAATGGAATAAATGACAGCCACGCTGATTATTTCCGGACAAGCTATAAAAATAATCCCTATTCAACTCTACCCTTATCATCATCAAAGGATATTGACGACCTCCGGTGATGGAGTTGGTGCAGTCACGAAATTGCCGGCCTGTTTTAATGTACGGTCCAATTTCTTCATAAGCTCTTTTCGCAACCTCTCGGTTTTAAATCCAATTTTCCTTTTGTTGAACATCACCTCTCCTCCTCTAAACCTTATTCTTAACCGAAACTTAGGTTTTTGAGCGTTCTGACTTCAAGCTCTACTCTGCTGACTCCTAATATTTCTTCCCTCAATTTCAGCCAAAGGCAATGATGTTGTTTATTTCCGTGTCTTTGATTTGGAGTTTTCCGAATGGCTCTAGCTAGCCTGTCATAATAAATTATAACGCATTCTCTCTCTTCTTTACATTTCTCTGAAATCATCATTCTTGGTGATTTCAACGTTCACCACTGCCAATTGCTTTCCTCTAATTCTCAAGATAAAGTTGATGAACTTGCTACCACTTTTCTATCCAGAACTACCTCGAGCAGTTAGTGCAGCTTCCTACTCGTATCTCTGATCGTCTTAGTAATCTCTAATCCTTTTCCTTATTCTGTTAAATTCTTTCCTCCTCTGGGTTCCTCCGATCACTCTCATATCTCTGTTTTCTGTTCTATCTCTTCAAGTCTTCCGCAGGAAAGACCCAGCCTACGGCGAGAAAGCGTTTTTGGGACTTCAGTGCTGCTAACAGGTCGGACTTGCGGTCGTACTTCTTTGATTTCCCATGGAAAGACTACAGCTTCCGTGGAAAGAGTCCCTCGAAGTATGTAAAGCACGAGCTAATTCTCTCTGGGATGGAGGCGTGCACCCCATGATCTTTACCTTCAACTTAACCTAGATAACCTTTGTTTAATTCTGCTTGTTCTCGTACTAATAGCCACAGGGACGCTGCCTTTAGGGATTACTGTCATCTTCAAATTCCAGAAGCCCTTGCAACTTATATTTCATCCCAAAATCGTGCAAAATCTATTCTCCATGACACTAAAAATTCTTTTCTCAGTGGAAAATGGAATAATCTTACTGGCTCCTCTTCCTCATGTCCTTTCTGACATTTTTCAAGAAATGTTTTCTCTTAACTTTGCTTCTTCCTCTTGCCCTTCTTTATTATTTTCCGTCAACACAACTCCCGTTTAACCTTCCACTAAAACTGAACTCTTTGCTCAAACCTTTGCTTCTAATTCCACCTTAGACGATTTCAGTGCTATTCCTTCTTCTCCACCTCCTTCTAACATATTATGCTAAAATTGTAATTTCTTCAAAAGGTGTTATTTCTGCTTTTTCAGAGCTTAACATTAAAAAGGCGTACGGTTCTGATGGTATTCCTCCTGTAGTTCTCAAAACTTGTGCTTTCAAGCTTGCATTATGCTTGTTAAATTATTCCGTCTCCGTCTTTCTACTTTTGCCTTCCCTTTTTGTTGGAAAGATGCTCCTGCACCAAAAAAGGGATCCAATCTCAACCCTAACGATAGTCCTGTTGTTTTAAACTTCTGATTTTCATAATTTTTGAATCTATTATCATAAATCGAAAGATTTGAAAAGTTTTCTTCAATTTATCTCTAATTGTCTATATGTATTATCAAGAAACGCTCTACTGACGATCTTCTTCTAGTCTTTCTGTTTCTTGGTCCTCTTTCCTTCAGTATTTTGGTGAATGACACCGGTCAATCTTATTTTATCTATAAATCTATAAATAGTGGTGTTACTCATGTTTCTGTTCTATCCCTAGCTCTTTCTACTTTTTCATAAAAGACCTCTCTCTATTACTTCATCACATACCCACTCCTATGCCGACGACTTCACCCTTCATTACTCCCCTCATTTTGATAGACGTCCTTTTCAACAACAATTAGCTCACGCTAGAAGGGCATCCTTGGATCAACTAGCATCTGATCTTTCTCGAATTTCTTTGGGGGCATTGAAAAAACAAGGTTGTTTTCAATTACTCTAAAACTCAGTTCCTCCATCTTTCCACTCCACATAATCTTTCACACAGCTATAACATCTTTGAAAACACATAACTCAAACCTTCGTCTGTCCTTAATATTATTGGTGCTTATTTTTCTCGTAACCTCAATTGGAAGGTTCATATTACTTCTCTTTCTAAACAAGCTTCTAAAGGTTGGGTGTTCTGAGGCGCATTCAGAATTTCTTCACACCACCTCAGTTGTTTGATCTTTATAGGGGTGTCATTCGCCCCGGTATAGAGTATGCCTCACGCATCTGGAGTGATTCCACTCACACTGCTCCTTGAGTTTTAAGAGCCATAAATGGGATACCGTTCAACTGCACGCTTTCTTATATTACGCTAGTTCAGAAAAAGCAGAAATGAAACCTTAAGAATGAATTGGAAGGAGGTGGAGAAGGAGGAATAGCTCCGGAATTATCTAAAGTGGAATTGGAGGCAAAAGTATGAGAGAACTGTTAAGCTTTAGCAAAAGATAAAGAGATCTTTAGTACCCGTCAGGAGAAACTAGAGTAGAGGATGAGAGAGAAACAAAGATTTATTTTTCCTTTTTAGTAAAATGTCAAGAGCATAAGGGAAATGAACCAAAAAAAATCTTTGTATTTTCTACGGAGAAAGAGTTCTTATTATTAAGTAGGATAAATTTAGTACGATTCCGGGATCTAAAATAAGAAACATAACATTTTGGAGTTTGAAGAGCGACCATGATTCCTGAAGGCAGAATACATGTGGCTAATAGCATGAGAACGAGCAGAGTTAAACCTACAATAGGTTTCTAAACTTTAAGTTAAAGGGAAAGAACACGGAATGTACACCTCGTTGCCAAGGAGAATGGAAATTAGAATAAAGAGTGCAATTGCTACAGAAATAAAAAAAGAAAAACGTGTAAAGTATATATATATATATATATATATATATATATATATATATATATATATATATATATATATATATATATATATATATATATATATATATATCAATGTCCTGCATTTTTAGACAAAAATGTTGATGTTTTGGAATGAAGTAGTGTTCCTATACGTATTTTCCGTGCTGATTTTGAAAATGATATTCATTTTCTCGTATCACGTAAGGATTTTCCACAAATCACAGAAATATAATAAACACGACAGCTTTTTAATGGTAATGATAAAGCTAGGTATTCCTGTGATTGGAGGTGCATAATGCATAGGTAACATCTACAATAGGTTATACCACATAGAGAAACAATGGTGATTACTGTATGAAACTCGAAACATATTAAATACAAATACGATACGAGTAAAGTTACCATTTATTGCTGAAATTTTCGTTTTAATGTTCTATGTCCATTTGTACCTTCTTCAGAGCTTGTATCCCTTTTTAACATCCAGCAATAGTCCGCAAGCATGTTAGCATTCCATCTGCCTTGATACCTTTGTTCCATATCCTTTATATCCTGATGGAACCGTTCCCTTTGCTCCTCGGAAACGGCCCCTAGATTTGCAGGGAAAAAATCTAAGTGAGAGTGCAAAAAATGTAATTTAATACTCATTCGACAATTGATGATAAAGCTGAACATAATTTTTATGTAGAGTTTATAAGATTGTTGGGTAGTGTACATCTTTCGTACCCCAAGGAATCTCTCAATAACGGTCTTTATAACATTCCATACCTCTAATTCACATTGTGTCATTGTTGATTCAAACGTTTTGTCAAACATCAACTTTCGGATTTGGGTCCAACAAATAGTTCCTCCTTAACTTTAGCTTTAATAGAGGGGAATTTCTGACACATATACTGTAAACAGGCACTGTCCTTGTCGAGGGCCTTAACAAATTGTTTCATGATACCTAATTTAATATGCAGTGGAGGGAGTAATACATTCTTTGCATCGACAAGCGGTTCGTGGACAACGTTTCGTACACCAGGAGTAATACTTTTACGTGAGGGCCACTGTTTCCGTTTTCAGTGATTGCTAATGTCAAGACTATCCCATTCGCATAGAAAACATGAATATTTTGTGTATCCGGACTGAAGTCCTAGTAGCATGCCAATAACCTTCAAATCACTACACAGAAGTCATCCATATTCACTATATTTTACTTTCGCCAGCATACCTGCAATATTGTCATAGGTTTCTTTTAATTGTACAGAGTGTGCTATAGGTATTGAAGGTTGTATATTACCATTGTGTAGTAAAACCCCTTTTAAACTACGTTTGCTTGAATCTTTAAAGAGTCTCCATTCCGAGGGCTGATAATTATGTACACCGAAAAAAAGCCATTAGACCATGAACATTATTGCAGTACACGAGGTCATCGTTCTCCGCAAAATAGACAAGTAAGTCCTTTTCGCGATGTCTATGCCATGCAAATGTTGTTCCCGATGCTAACACATGTTTCCTTTTCAACCGCAAGCCAAGAAGTTCGGCTTTGTCCTTTGACAAATACAAATCGCGGACTAAATCATTCAGTTCATTTTGGTTGAATTTTGAGGGGGTGCTATCACCTTCCTCACAAGTATACTCCTCATTTCCCGCACTATCTTCATCTAACATCGGTTCCTCATCGCTTGACCAAGACACTCCCCCTAGTGATGAGGGTGGCAACGGAACGGGTAATGAATCACTATGTGGTATAGGTCTGATGGTAGATGGTAGGTCGGGATATATTATATTTTTGATGTTTTTAGCATTATATCCACGTACATTTGTCAAACAGAAATAACAGTCATTGTAGTGGCTCGTTTGTTTCCTCCACACCATTGGAATAGCAAATGGCATAGAAGGTTTCTTCCCATTATTCCAAAGACGTAGCGCCTCGACATACGTTCGACATACAGTATAAGGTGCCCACAATTTATCTTGATCACCTAACTTCACCCCGAAATACATATAGTATGCACGCCTCACAAAATCATTAATTGTCTGTCTTTGTTTTAAGACAGTGTACCGTCCGCAAATATAACAAAATATATCACTATCGTTAACACATGTACGCGAAGCCATATTTTACACCAATAACAGACAAATAGCATAATGACTAAACGCTTCATCATACGCTGAACGACTGAGACTTCAATCACATGGTCGGTTTTCAGCTGAAACCCATACACGAACGAACCAATCTCCATAGTACCAGAGGACGAATGCACATGCCAAAATGTCTAAGAGCGCACTGCATAAAAACTGTACGTGATAGAAAAAAACCGTGAACAGATTTGAAATCAGCGTCGAAAATGCATATAGGAACACCATAATTTATAAAATTAATATTTATGCAGAAATATTATTAAAATATATATATATATATATATATATATATATATATATATATATATATATATATATATATATATATATATATATATATATATATATATATATATATATATATATATTCGTCACGACCATTCTTAACTTAAACACTCGTAATTTGCTTCACCCTTAGTGTTTTGCTGTAAATAGGTCACTTTACATGCTATAGTGGTATCTGAGTAATATGATATATGATATATGAGCCGACTGCGGTGGAGAATGGACGCATTGAAAAGAGAGTGGAAAAAGAAAAGAGAAGATTTAGAAGAAAGGAATTAGAGAAGAGAACCAAGAAACACAAGAGCTTGCAACGAGGGATTAGAAGTTTGAGTGCTGGAGAAGGAGATGGTTCCTGAGAGAACATTTGTTCAGACTGTGAAGAAACTTTTTAGAAAAAGGAATTGCAAATACAAAATTTTATAAAATTTAAACAAAATTAAAATCTATTTTAATATAACGGAGGAGCGCCAAAATTTTAATCTTGATTCTTTTTGATGTAACAAAAGTTAAGTAAATTAATAAATGGACCAATATCATTTTGGATTTCGTTATTTATTATAAGAAGATAAGAAGAATGGACATTCGGCGGACTCGGCTAGTATAAGTCAAAAAGGAATGGATCAAGCACCAAAATGGCGTCCGGTAGCTCAGCTGTTAGAGCACTCGCCCAACTAAGCGAAAGACCCAGGTTCGTCACTGGTCGGTCGTCTGAGTGTGTTACTCTCTTCTTGGCTCCGTCTTGCTCAGACTTAAAAATTGAGCACACCCCCTCCTAGATTAGGGCTCTGCCTGTAAAAAAAAAAAAAAAAAAAAAAAAAAAAAAAAAAAAAAACTCGAATCCCAATACTACAGCTAGTTTTTAAACTATATTAATACTATCTCACCTTTAACTTCCATCTGTCTAACGTGAGAACAGAGTAGCTTCTACGCTAATTACAGTAGGAATGACTACAACTTTAACACTAAAAACGCTGCGGTGATTTCCGAAAAGATGGGAAGGATGCTGTTATCGCCGATGGGATGAGCAGGTTCATTCTGTCTTAAAGGTTGTTTTCCTCCTCTAAATTTATGGTTCGGTTAAATTTGTTACATCATAGCCTATGTAACCCTATTTAGTCTATAGCCTGATATTAATTATAGCCTATTTAACCCTATTTAGCTTATAGCCTGATATTAATTATAGTCTATGTAATCGAGTTCATGACATGCTGCTCTAATGGCATACATCCCGTGATTCAAAGAGTATGATTCTGAGCCGGGCCAGTTTTCTTTTGGTTCTCTTTACCAAAGTTATCATAATGTTAATAAATTTTCTGTGTTTGAAGAGTGCTAATATATAGATAAACAAATATCAATATCATAGGCACCAATTGCAACTATTACTGCCATATACTTTAAACATTATTGAATGCAGTAATAACACCGTACGATGTCTTTAATTTTGTAAATCACAAGAATGAAAGCTAAAATTGTTGTAACTGTACGATTCCAGCGCATGGGCGTCGCCAGCTTCCAAGCTAGGGGGGGCAGCTTAAAATTTTATAGAGCTTATATATATATATATATATATATATATATATATATATATATATATATATATAATATATATATATATATATATATATATATATATATATATATATATATATATATATATATATATATATATATATATATATATATATATGTGAAAGAAGACATAAAATTAGAAACATTTGTATGGATAATTAAATGATTAATATTAAAAAAAATATTTTATTAAAACAATAGAATATCAAATACAATATGCAATGATGGAAAATTCACAATATAGAGCAGTTGCAAAATTGATATTAAAAAAGTAATTTCCTTGGGTTCAAGGCAAATTTATCAACTGCTGTTTGAATAAAATAATCATAATTGTTAAACACAAATTTTCTGTGTACACTCATCATAGCCAGCCCGTTTAACCTGTCGTCTTCCACAGTACTTCGTAGCCAAGTCTTGATCCTTCGCGGAGTACTGAAAGAGCGCTCTACTGTACTGGTGGTGCATGACTGGGCGAGTAGTATCATTAAAGTCTTTTTCGTCTACGGAAAGAAAGGTTCAGTCTCCTTAAGACTTGGGAGACAACAAAGATCTCTTAGTTCTTCACTACTCAGTTTTTGTCCTTCCACTTTGTACCAAAGTTCTAGCTCTTCTTCTTCTATGCCTTCTAAGTGGTAAAAGCTATAAAATGAAGATGTCTTTTCTTTTAACTCATCGATTGTTAAGAGTAGCATGTGGAAAGGATGTGTAGATATAAAGTCAATGTATACAGTGTATTTTCAGTAGAAAATCGTAATTCCAAAGAAGAGATTATGGTGAATCCAGGATACATACTATTAAGGATCTTCTCCAGAACTCCGTGGGATTTTTGCTGGATGGTTGCTGCGGTGGTGCTGCCTACCAACAATCCATTGTATATTCAGATCAAGTCCCAGTTGATCGGCGATTTGATTAGCTTCCTTTAACACTTCATCGGTGATTTTTTCTTCATCTTTCCGATGGCTCCTAACCATTTCCACAGTGTGTTGAATGTGCTGCGAGGTTTTGACGATATCCAAGGTCTTGGCTGAGAGCATTTACAACTGGCCTAACATGGCAGAGTACTATGATCATATTTATGTGATGAATGACGACTACATGTCGCTGATTGCAACTCGAAAATCGCTTTCTCTCGTTGCGGTATTTCCTTCAATGGAAAGGGTTTCTAATGCTTGCATCATTCGTACAAAGTGCTCCTTAAACACACTGATGCACTTGTGTTGTTCATACCATCTGGTCTGGCATAGGCTTGGGGATGTTTGGCATTAATTTTCTTCTCAAGACCGACTCGCGAAAAAATTATGTCCTTTATAGTTCCCACAGTAATGCGGATTTCTGTTATTGTGTTCAAATCATTTACTACTAGGTTTAGTTTGTGTGAAGAGCAATGAAAGAACAATGCTTTTTTATACTTTTTCGCAATATTGCTTGGACACCTCCTTCTTTGCCAGACATCGTAGAACAGCCATCGAAACCCAAGCCCACGCATTTCTCGGGATCCAGTTCCTCGGTCGTGACAAAATCGTCAATGGCTTTTGCAATGGTTTTTGCGTCAAGCGTTTTCAGTTCTAAGCCAATAAATTCCTCTTTGACTTCATCGGACTCTTTGTCGAAATAGCGCAACCCTATGGATAATTGTTCATTTCCAGAAATATCAGCGGTTTCATCTGCTAGTAAGCTATACGCGCACGCTTCTTTTACCTTATTAACGATGCTTTCCTTTATAGTAGTACCACATAGAGAAATGATCTCATTCTGAATCTGAACTGATTGATATGTGTCATTTTTCTTCCCTTTTCAAAATGGTTTTTCAATGGCTGATTTCCGGCATCTATTCGTAAGCGGCACAAATCTTGCAGCACTCCCTCATCATGATGCTTCCCCCGAAGCGGTAAATCGTGCGTACCAGAAAATGTCACACATGAAATTATTGAGGGTAATATTTTTTTATTTTCTTCTATGATTTGCTTAGAATGCTGGTTAATTTGGATGTCTACCGGCACGTCCTGTAGGAACAATCTTGCAGCTTCAACAGCCGTTTTATGCCACTCTGTGTTTGTATGTCCCTTACATACCACATGAACATTTTTATATTTAGTGAAAGGTCTTATTATTAAAGAGCCTAGGACCCCTCTGACCGAACTTTTATTTGAAGAAAGAGTGGTGTTGCTTTTGAGAAGAGAGTAAATACTTCTAGGGGTCAGCTACCCCCCTGCCCCTGCCCCCCCGCCCCTGATGCCCCCTATCCTCCAAAGGACTATTTTTCCTTGGAGAAAGGTAAGAAAATTTATTTTTTTATATATAAAGAGTAAATATATATATATATATATATATATATATATATATATATATATATATATATATATATATATATATATATATATATATATATGTTATATATATATATATATATATATATATATATATATATATATATATATATATGTTAGATATTCGCATTTTTTAAATATTCCCATTGACTTTCGCTATTCGCAAATATTTAAAATAAATCATTTGCACTCGCACTCGGAAACTTGGAATGAGAATAAAGAATGTTCTGATGGGACTTGTTAGAAAATTTAGCAACTTTTGTGAGAAATTGATTAGAACGAGTTGACTAGTCTCAAGGTAGTGACAGTAATTTGAGTCACAATCGAAATCTAGCAATATTAATATTAATAGGCCCGTACTTGTGAGTATATTCTCTTGAAATCAACTGTTGAAGCAATTCCGCAATGGCATCCTTATCCAGTGTGGTTTAGGATTATTAATTCG
>JABUQX010144675.1:0-17920 GCA_015478945.1 Trachelipus rathkii | reverse complement strand
ATATATATATATATATATATATACTTTCAAGGGCTTTGATGAAACATCTTGAGTAGTACAATATGTGTTAGATTGTGTGAGAATAATGTTAACCCAGAAGCCCTTGCTAAAATTGTTACAGAATTGAAGAGAGTCAAAAGGGAAGAGTTGTCCTCAAACCCCAGGTCGGATATGTAACGTTATAGGATAATATATATATATATATATATATATATATATATATATATATATATATATGGTTATATATATCATATATGTATGCATACATATTATTGGTTATTATGTAAATGTTAGTTACATATATTATATATATATATATATTATATTATTATATATATATATATATACATACGGTATATATATATATATATATATGTTATATTATATTATTATTATACATATATATATATATATATAAAAAGATATATATATATATATATATATATATATATATATATATATTAAAAGAACATGCAATGAGTCCTGTTTTAGTATTTACTATTCTTTTTGGAAGCCATTTTTATTTTTATGCAATAGTTAAGGAATTTTTGAAGTTTTAAAAGCCTATTTCAGGCTGCAGTATAGTATTAAAATAAAAGCTTTTGGTAGATTAGAGGATTGAATCTTTTTTGCCTATTACATTGTTCATATTATTTGGAGAGAGATTTCCTCCAATAGTTATCTGCCATCATTTACGAATGGTACTTATAATATTGTTGGATTAAAACCATGGCCTTACTTGAAAATTAAGAAAATATTTTATTTTATAGGCTAAATGTTTATATAAAAAAGTATATATTTTTCGATTAATGGATGCGTTAAATTGATATTAATTTTTTAATAATGCTATCTAAAAGTTATGAAATGTCAAAATCGCTGTTGTATGGCAGCTGCAGCTGTTTGTAGTCCATTGAGGAATCAATATATTATTGCCATTTGATAATTTGATAAAAGCCATGCTGTTTTCTTTATTATTACTAACAATAACAACATTAATTCAACTATATGCTCACATAAAGATCACATGTTCTGTTAGAAAATGGTTTCACATTATGCTATATTGTAACGATTACCAATAAAGTATTAATTATTATTGGAGATATTTTATTTGCCTGATAGATTAGGTTTCCTGGAGTCTTGATATAGTGAGCTTTTTAATTAAGGTATCTTCTGTTCAGCTTAGAATTAAAAGTTTTAAGTTATCATCGCAAGTCTTTCTTGTTTGAAACATATTTCGACCTTTTGATTGGATAACACTATTTGTATCCAGTTGAAGAATTGTAGTACTGATTTGGATAAAGTCGGCAATCTTCTTTATAAATCTGTTTCCATATTATGATTAATATATTTTCCCCCTTCAGCTTCTAATTTTCCGCTCCCTTTAGCTTCTAGTTTTTTGGTTGTGCTAGCCACAAGTGTGGAGTCATAATCAGAGTTGGATTATCCACAACTTAATATTTTAAGTGTTTATTCCCTCTTACTTTTGATATCTACAATTTTATTTTTTAAAAGTTTGCATCTTACTGGAATTGCCCTATCCTAGGAGGGGAACTATAGGTAATTGCTACCTAGGATCCGGATGAAAAATCGAACCCTAAACCTATGCCTCGCGACTCTTGAGAAAACGTTTTGCAAGACCTATCTATTCTTCCTTTTTATTTATTGTTTCTTTTTAACATCGCTTATTTTTGTGAACAATTTTTTTTTGAGTGCTTGAATAAGTGGATTTAGTAATTTGCAAGAAGGAACCATTCCACGCAATTGAAATTTTAGAGTAATTAATGTAACCAGAGTTAAGTAAAGAGTGAAAACTATTTTTTGCATAATAGAACCAATTTTCATATAGTTACCATAGTAATTAAAATTGTTTGAACCATCCAACATATTTTCGTTTATATGTTAAGTAATCTGCTATAGGGATCCATGTAACATGGTTCCGTTTTGTAAAATGAAATTGTATGTTAGAACACGAAACATGTGGTTTGGTTCCTTTTTGCGCTAATCAGCAGTTTGTTAAAAGTATTATTGGTTAACGTTGCTAGTTTGTTATTTTCCTACTTAATAACGAAATAAATAAAACATTTCTAGGTTTATAGAAATATTGAAAGCAGTAACTAAGGCAATCGTGGAATTGGCAAAAAATGGACAAGATCACACAGGCAAGTTGTCAAACTTAAATTTTAAATTATAAGTAAAAATTAGCTTTTATATTATAATACTGATGTTTTAACCTAAAATAATTTATTCTGTATAAGTAAAAGTACCGTATAAATCAGGTGATGAACTGCTTATAAATGCTGACTTAGAAAATGGTTGCATGCCAACTAACACTGAATTAATATCTGTTCCATCATGTTCGGAAAGTGTGGATAATTCC
Source organism: Trachelipus rathkii (assembly GCA_015478945.1). NCBI lineage: Eukaryota > Metazoa > Arthropoda > Malacostraca > Isopoda > Trachelipodidae > Trachelipus > Trachelipus rathkii. The sequence continues at coordinate 15,543 of JABUQX010144675.1, read as the reverse complement.
GATCCTTACATTGGAGTAGAACAATTCTTGGACTGTTCTGTAAATGAAAACTCTGATGACGATCCATTATATGCACCACATGACAAGGATATTAGTTCAGAGGACTTATTGAATGTTGCCGATCCGTCACATGTACCACATGTCAAGAACATTAGTTCGGAGGACTTACTGAATGTTGCCAAGGTAAGTAACATTGATTTAATATTAAAAATTGTTGAGTACATATGTCAATTCTACAACTATGTGACAAAATTTTGTTTCCTCATTTTCGAAATTTGTTTATACTTTTTTTTCTTTGGTTTGTAGAATAGAAGGCGGAAGAACAATAACCCAAAGAGGAACTTGATACCTGGACATGAATTATTAAATATTACAGTAAATGAGACATTACATGTTAATGATGAGGACTCAGCAGATATTTCTTTGTTGCAAAATGAAAAAGAAAGTTCATCTTCATGTAGTCCCCGGAAAGGTCGCAAAAGGAAGTATGGAAACTTAACTAGGGTTGAAAGAAAGCGTCACAAATATAAATCTATGGAATATGTTAATTTTGTAAATAAAACTGTGCCTGCTAAGGAATTTAATGATTTTAACTGTAACTGTATTATGAAGTGTAATGAAAATGTTCCAGCAGATGTGCGTCGTTATGAATTTGAAAAATTCAATGAGTTTGGAGATTACAACCTTCAAAATATGTACATTGCTACTAACGTCAAAGAGATACAGAAGAAACGTTGCTATGTAAAAGCAAATAATGCTGTAAAAAGTAAGGCAAAAGATTTCTCTCGGGTATATCAGATCAGTAGCGTTAGAGTATGTAGAGAAATGTTTGTGAAAACGTTTTGCATCTCGACAAAGAGAGTTAATACTGCTCTACAAAAACAGAAAATGCATTTACTAGATCAAAGAGGAAAACAAAGTGGATGGAACAAAATGTCTGATGAACAAATACAAGAGGTAAAAGATGTTATTACTAAGATACCAAAATACAGATTATCAAAAACAGATTCAGAATTCCTTCCACCTAACATGACTCTGACTAAAATGTATGATTTGTACGTTAACGGTAGAAAGAAGGAAGACGTTGTAAGTATTTCATCTTTCAAAAAAATATTTTACAATTCTTTCAACTTAAAATTTACAAATCTGAAAAAGGACACTTGCAATAAACCTGACACGTTTAACATTAAAACTATGAATCCTTCTAATCTTCTGGAAAAATGTCAACTATAAAAAGATCAAGAACACTATCATGACATTTGGCAAGCAGCTAGGCGAAAATCAGAGACGATTTGACAATAACTGGTATCAATAGTACCATAGAATGTTTGACGTTTGATATTTAGAATACAGTCCTAGGATATCAACAGATGTAGGTTTTTGTAAGTGCCAATTGCATGATATTAAAAGAGGTGCAGAAGATTTTAAGGTTTTGGGTTGATGGAGAAACTGAGATGGCAAGAGGGTGATTCCTGCTTGATATAGCACATAAAATATAATTTACTAGCCGGAACTGAGGAGACAGAACAGAAACTTTAATCTCTCAACGAATGTTGAAATTCGCCATTCAAGATCATCCTATGCTTCAGAAAATAACTCTAAGGTTTCTTATTCTAGGACAGCCATCTTTCTAATGATTATGACTGGGAAAGATAATTTTACGGAAGGCCTTTACGGAAGACTTTGCTTCAGCAAAAGCAAATTAAAAGTTTATGATAAACCGCTAGAGAGGAAAACTGAATTAAGTCATAACCTGACTTAATACTATGGGAATTGTATATATATAAAAAAGGTGCAAAAAAGATCATCCAATGTCTATTTTGATTGAACAGAATTTTGGTAGCTCTTTAAGTGAAGTTAATATTTCGAAGAGAAGGCAGGGACGACATCCTGTTTCATATAACATCAATAAAGACAATCTCTCTCCACTTTAGTCAAGTAGAAAAGGTATTGCCATCGAAAAATTTAAAGATAGTAAATCTATGCTTAATTTAATCCCTCTATCAGCTCATTATTTTTATAAATCTGTATCTCAGATTAAGAATATAGATGATAGATGATGATCAGCTTTTCTCAACCACCTGTCCAAGAAATTTGACAGGTCTGTAGGTCCACCTCTTCCAATAGATTTAACAAATTTGCAACCCAAATTGATGTAATTATTTAAAGGTGAAATGGAGGAAGAACTTAAAAGTCATTATAATTAAGTATGAATATTTTCTCATTATTACATACCTTTATAAATTGCAATATATGACATGAGGAATTTTTTGCATTGAAATAAAATGCAATTTATGTTCTTACAATATATTTATTTGTACTTTTTATATTATTGGGCTACAAAAACTAGAACATCTAACTAGTCCGCTATAGACAAAAGGTTGAGAGAGGCTGATTTAGATTGTTATATATATAGATATAGACAATATATAGAGAAAGAATTTATAGTAGATATATACATATATAGATATATATATATATATATATATATATATATATATATATATATATATATATATATATATATATATATATATATATATATATATATATATATATGAGAGAGTACACTATACTCGAACGATGAAATTACTCCCATTTTAATGGTGCGCCTTTCTCTTTAGCGTTCATATTCATATACACACTCATCCTCCAGGCAACATATTACTAACCACCATTTATCCACAATATTATATATACATGATTAAAGTACACACCCCACTTCTAGATAACACCTTACAGACATCCCTGCTACTATATATCCTGTGTGCGGGGGAGAAAAGAATTTCTGTATCCTCCTGGGTATAACCTGGTTTGTGTGTCGACTAAGGGGCGTTGGTAAAGGTTGGTTGCCCACTACCTCCTATTCCTTAAATAAGTGACACAGCCTGGAGATGGTCGATCGCTGCAACGACCTTCTAACTTTCGGCGAAATTGTATGAATTGCATGGGTACATGGAATGTCAGGAGGAATAAATGCTGAGGAGAAGAGGAGAGAGAGGTGATGGATATATAGCGGGCAATGATTTGCTCGCTGTGACTGAAACAAAGATGAAAGGAAAGGGAGAAATTGAGTGGTGTGATGTGAATGTGTTTGTTCAGTGAAGAGGAATGAGAGAGGGAGAGTAGAGTTGCAATTTTGATGAGTGACCTGTGGTACAAAGCTATGGGAGACTTTGTGTGTGTGAGTAATTCTAATGCTGGTTAATTGAAGAAAGGTCAAGGTGTGTGTGGCTGTGACGCATGGTCCATCTGAGGGAAACGCTGAAGAGAGTACGATTTTTTGGGATAATCAGAAATGATGTTCTGGATGGGTGAGTAGAGCTTCAGATTGATAGTATTAGACCTGAATGGTTGGATAGGTGATCAAAAAAGGATGGTATAACAGGTGGTTTTGGGGGGAGAAAATGAGAATGGTAGGAAGGTGATTGATTTCAGAAGAGAGTGTATGTGTGTAAGTAATACTTTCTTTAAACACAAGTATCCATAAGTATACCAGGAGTTGGTGTAGGTAGATGGTATCGAAGTGAAAGTATGATTGATTTTTTGTGTTGGTGAAGAAGGAGATGTTGAAAAGTATGTGTTGATGTTAAATCAGTGAGGGGTTTAGGAATGATTATCGGATCATTATGTTGTTCTATGTAAAATTAAGTTAGTGGGGCTTGGAGGAGAGGAAGGTGATACGAAAGGAAGTAGGTAAAATAAAGAGGAGAAGGGCGAGTGTAGAGACAAGTGATATATGTAAGAGCGTCACAAATCGTTGAATGTGAACAAGTTGATACTGAACAAATCTGGGGGCAAATGAAGGAAGCAATTGTTAGTAGTGCAAAGAAGTGTGGATGTGTTAAAGTAGAAGTAAGAATGTCAATAGTGAGCGGAGGAATGAAGAGGTGATGAAAGCGGTTGAAAAAAAAGAAGTGGTTGAATGTACTAAAGCAAATGATGAAGTTTCAAAATAGATGCTTTGGAATTATATATGAGGAAAAAAAGAAATACTAAAAGGTATACGTAGGAGAAAACAAGAGGTAAATGAACAGTTTGAAGGAGGATGAATGAGACAAGGAAATAGGAAGTTCTTCTGGAAGGAAGCAAGAAATAAGTTAAGAATGAGAATAAGGAATCTGCTTAGAATAATGAATAATAGAGGATGGTGCTTTGTAACTGATGAAATGATGTGAGGGGAGTGTGGAAAGAACACTTGAAAATCTGCAAAATATTAATAGTAATGAAGAGGTGTTAGTGAATGTGTGGTTTTGATGGTGCAAAGAAAAGGGTATTTTGGGGATGAGGTTAGAGTTAAAGAAATTTAAGTAATGTAGAAGTAGAAGTTGAAGAATGGTAAACTGGGCAGGTATAGATGAAATTACCAGTAGAAATGATCAAGAGCGGAGGCGATGGTGATTGATTGGATTTGGAAGTTGTGTAATAGTTAAATGAGGGTAGTTCTGCAGTGTGGGATTGGAGTGAAAGATTACAATTTTTGTAGAATGCCGGAAGGAGAAAAGGAATCAGAAATTATAGCGATAAATTCTCTGCATATTAGAAATGGTTTATACTGGTATTTTTGGTCGAAAAGAGTGCAATGAGTGACTGAGGGACTGATTGGTGAAGAATAAAGTGCGTTTAGAGCATGAATCAAACCTTACATTGAAACAAATGATTGAGAAAAATGAGGGAGAAGAAGAATAAATTATATTTAGGTTTATGGATTTACAACAGGCGTATGATAGAGTTAATAGGGAAGCTTTATGGCAGGTATTAGTGATATATGGTGTTGGTGGTAGGCTTTTGAATGGAATCAAAGTATGTATGACGATAGTGAAGCGTGTGTAAGAATAAATGGTGTCAATGGTGATTGGTTTAGGATTAATAGCGGAGGAGACAGGGTTGTGTTATGTCTCCTTGGTTATTCAATTTGTGTATATGGATGGGGTTATGAAAGAATTCGAGGTGGGGAGGCAGGAAATGGTGTTAGAATGATGGAGAATGGAGAGGAGTGGAGGGTGCCCTACCACGGATGCGTGCTCTGTGTATGAGTCTGAAGAGAGTTTGAGAGGATTGGTAGAGAGATTTGGCAGGGTATGTAAAAGGATGGGTTTGAAAGTAAACGTAGATAAGAGTAAGGTTATGGTTGTGAGGAGGACAGTCCTCAGTGTGAAGAGTTATGTTAGATGATGAGCAGCTGGAGCAAGTGTCTGAGTTTAAATATTTAGGTATGTTGATGAGAAGGAACGGATGATAGAGTGGTAGAAAGTTGGGGAATGGCAGGAAGGTATTGGTAAATAAATTCCAGTAGAATGTAAGGGACTGTCTTGAGTGGCTAGGATTTTTACAGGTGCATGTTGTTACCCGTGTTATTGTATGGTAAAGAGACCATGGTCTGGAATAAGAAGTATAGATCCAAAGATGTGTCTAGATGGACAATCTTAGCATGCTAGTGTGAAAAGACTTAATAAAGTGAGGAATGAACGCAATCTTAGAGAGTTGTGTGGTGTGAAGAAAGGGGTAAATGAGAGAATAAATGGTATGTTGAGATGGTTTGCCAGTGTGAGCGATGATATATATATATATATAAGCGGATGTATAGTGGAGAGTGTGTTGGGAACCGACCGGCTGGGACTCTGAAGAAAAATGATGAGCTAGAACGAATGTCTGAAGAGAGAAATGAGTTTGCAGAGGCGAATAGCATGATAGGAGAGAATGGCGGGGTTTTGTATGGGGGCATGGCTGTGGCCCACCTGGGCCAGGGGATGAACCCTTTACATTGACGATTTACCATAGTGAGGGTCCGTCGCGGTCCTATGATGCTCTAGGGTGGATTTTCTGTCTGTGACGAGCTCTCACTAATTAATAATACAGAGGGGGCGGTAAGGCTGGGCTTTCTTTTCGACGTTTGTCATGTTCTCCTACTGCTTTTCTTTCCGGATGCTTCTTACCCACCTTACCCCCAATCTTGAGAGTAAAGTGAGGAAAAAAAAAAATATATATATATATATATATATATATATATATATATATATATATATATATATATATATATATATATATATATATATATATATATATATATATATATATATATATATATATATATATATATCAAATAATTTGTATATGGATGGTGTGATGAAAAAGTTAAAGGTAGGGGAAGGGTTAGACTGATGGAAATGGAAGAGAGTTATGGGGGACTTGCTTATTGTAAGCAGATTATTAGGTTTTCTGTAAAGGAAACTGAAGAAAAAGGATTTTTAGAGGTGTTTGGCAGGATGTGTAAAAGGAGGAGTTTGAATGTTAATATAGATAAAAGTAAGGTGGTGATGGTAGGTGAGGAGAGTTCGCAATGTGAAATCATGTTGGATGGTGAGCAATTGGAACAAGTTTCTGAGTTTAATTGTTTAAGCTATATGTGGATGAAAAGGGAACGGATGATGCATAGTGTAGTTGGAAAGTTATGAATAGTAGGAAGGTGGCTGATGCAATTTAATCTTTGTTGATGTGCTAGGGTTCTTCATGAGGGTATGTTGTTACCTGTATTAATGCATAATAGCGAAACTATGTTATGAAATAAGTGGTATAGATTTAAGGTGCAATCTGTTTATATGGATAATCTTAGGGGCATGTTAGATGTAAGATGAATTTATAAAATGAGGAATAAGCCTGTTATGGAGCTGTGTCGTGTGAAGAAAGGCGTGAAGGAGAGAATAAATAAGTGTGTGTTAAAATGTTTTGGTCAAATGGAAAAGATGGATAGTGGTGAGTGTGCTGGGAATCGATCGGCTGGGAGACTGAAGAAAAAGTGGATTGAGTTAGAAAAGGAATGTCTGATGGAAAGGAACTTGAGTGTGGCAGAGGCGAGTAGAATGGTGCCTAATAGGAGTGAATGGCGGGGTTTTGTGATGGGGTATGGTTGTGCCCCGCCTGACCCAATGGATGAACCCTACATTGATGCCATATCACAGTGAGAGTCCGTCGCAATCCCGTGAATCCTTAGGGATTTTTTTTTTCAGCAACACACCCCCTGGCGGGGTTCTTACTTTCTGACTTGCGTCATGTTCTTCTACTTTTCTGTTTCCAGTGTATGTTGCGCACCTCACTTCTAATCTGTGAAAAAGAATTTTAATATATTTTCTATATATATTTTTTTGTACATTGTTATTTTTACAGTCTATTTGATATATATATATATATATATATATATATATATATATATATATATATATATATATATATATATATATATATATATATATATATATATATATATATATTTAATTTATACAGCAGTATATATGGTAAAGATATACAGAAAGGAGAGAAGATATATATATATATTATATTATTAATATCAAATATATATATATATATATATATATAATATATATATAAGAAAAATATATATATGTATCTCCATTTGAAAGATAAATATGTTTACATATAATACTTATTGACTTACAGAAGAAAGATATTCCATTTGTTCAGAGTATAATGAAGTCATGGAGAAAAATTATTCACCTAGAATTATCCTCTGATTGCTGTGGAAGTTTTCCTTTTCTTGAACTAAGATGTGCATTTTCATATTGTCGTCCAAAATTAATCTCGCTTAAAATAGAAAACTTTAGAAATGTGAATGTATGTTTTCTAGGAGCCGTTCTTTCAAACTTGAGAAAGTTAATATTGTATAATGAGTTTATATAAAAACCTGTTATTGCAAAATAGAATATTTTTTTAAAATTATTATTATTATTATTATTATTATTATTATTATTAAGTTATATATTACATATTATTATTATTATTATTATTATTATTTTATTGATATTATTATTATATTTTATTATTATTATTTTGAAATTACTTTATCGACATTAAATAAGGGTCTACTCTTACATGGTAATTAAAAAAATATAAATTAAATATATGATCGAAAAAATTAAGACTTAACTATAACTTTGATGTTATATGGTTTGGTTCCTTTTTTGCATACTATGTCAAAGTGTTGTCACTGAGCACCACGTGAAAACTGCGATACTTGGTTGAAAAACTAACATCAGTACAACATACAGCCAGAACAGAAATGATTGGCTATGTAAAATTGTTAACAGTTTTAATGAGCAAATTCACTTTCAGAAGATAGGTAAAATTATAGTACTACGAAAATGAAGGGAATTCTGATAGTATATAAGGAAAACTACCTTGAGGTACCTTGTGTAAGGTGAGGGGGGAAAACACTACCTTCTGGTAACTATTAATGAGTCAAAAGCAACGAGAATATGATGTGAAAAGAGGAATACTTGAACGGCAGAAAGGACATACCTGGGCTGGGTAATCCAGAAGTAAAATGATGATGGGGAAGCTCCAGGTGAAGAAGCAGAAAATGCCTATATCAGCATTAATTAAAAGGGAATGAAAATGAATTCTCATTGAAAGTTGAGGGGATTGAAGGAATAAAAAAACAACAAAGATAAAAATAAATACCTATATTAATAGAAATAAAAGAATAATAATAATTAAATAAATAAAATATAGTAAATGACATAATAATTGAAGAAAGCGCTTCTCAAACACTAAAGTGTCTGTGCCTCCATCTCCTTCCTTTATGAGGAGGCTTGTGGACAATAGATTAAAATTTAGGGAAAACATTGGTATGTACATAACTTGAGTTGTTCAATCATTTGATAATTTTTTTTATTTCATTATATTTTGCTTCTTACTCTTTGTTCTCGCTCATAACTAGTCGCAACATATAGGAGGGGAAAACAGAAATCCCTTTCAGTGTGTTACCCTCCAGAAAATGCCATAATTGGATATGAAATTATCCTTTCATATTGGAAGATATTAAATATTCATATTTCATGAAATCTTTTTAATTTATATTTTCCTTTATAAATGGTTTTTAATTTTGTTACTTTTTTTTTGTTAAAATATCATAGATAAAATATGCATTCAGACTTGTAATTTTGGAAGAGGAAAAGTGAAAATATCTTCAAGGTTTGTTGACAGTTCAGAGGTAGTTTGATTTAATATGAAGAGCGACGCAATGGAAAATGAAAATTCTTCACATTATTATTGTTGTTATTATTATTATTATTATTATTATTATTATTATTATTATTATTATTATTATTATTATTATTATTATTATTATTATTATTATTACAAATTATATAAAACAATATGTTTTTTTTAACCCTTTCATGTATTAAATCAACCTGTAGCGAGACCTGTCTAAAAAAAATAACAGAAGAAAAATAATGAGTACTTCCTACGGAGATCGAAAATGACGTGGCTTTATATGTAAAGTAATAAATAAATAAATTTAAATATTCTCATACTTTCTTTGTAAATTATTTTCTAGATAGTATTAAGAAAATTAAATGGAAATTAGAAGAAATTATTTTGGGAATTGGAAGCTAAAAGTAAAACTATTATTATTATTATTATTATTATTATTATTATTATTATTATTATTATTATTATTATTATTATTATTATTATTATTATTATTATTATTATTATTATTATTATTCTTTTTCTTCTTTCTTTCTTTATCTTCCTTATATTTTTTCTCAAGAATGGGAGTAAGGTGCGCGACTGGCATCGGAAAAAGAAAACTAGTAGAAGAACATGACACAAGTCGAAAAGAAAGCCCTCCACCCCTTACGCCTCTCAGTACCATTAATTAGTGAGAACTCATCGCAAACAGAAAATTCACCCTAAAGCTTCTTCATGGGACAGCGATGAACCTCACTTAGATATAGATCGTCAGTGTGGTGGTTCATCCCCTTTGGCCCAGGTGGGCCACAACCATACCCCTCAAAAAACTTCGCCAATCCTATTATGCACCTTTTCTCGCCTCTACCAAACTCACATTTCTTCTCCTCGATCCGTTCACAGACCTAATCCACTTTCTCTTCGGTCTCCAGCCGGTCGGTTCCAACACACTTGCCACTATACATCCTGCTAACCAACCGACTTATCATTCATCCTTTCCATTATGACCAAACCATCTCAAATATTGGCCTTTCATTTATTCTCTCATTTACCTTTCTTCACACCACACAATCCTCTAATACGCTCATTCCTCATTTTTATTAATTCTTTCTACACCTAGCATGCCCCTAAGATTGTCCATCTGAACACATTGAACTCTAGATCTATACTTCTTATTCCAGACCATAGTCTCACTACCATACAATAACACCCGGTAACAACATACCCTCATGTAAGACTTCTAGCGTACTCAAGACTTAGTCCTTTACATCTACCAAACGATTTAACTGCACCAGCCACCTTCCTGCTTATTCACAACTTTCCTACTACACTCTGCATCGTCCGTTCCCTTCTCATCCAACAGATAATTCTAAATATTTAAACCTGTAGACACTTGTTCAGCTGCTCACCATCTAACATAACTCACACTGAGTGAGGTCCTACCACAACCATAACCTTACCTATCTATCGTTACTTTCAAGCCCCTTCCTTTTACACACAATTCGCCAAATCTCTACCAATCCTCTCAAACTCTCTTCTTGATTCGCCACACAGAACCAAATCATCCGCATATACTGTAATAGGTAGGCTCCACTCACATCTCCATTCTCCACCACTCTAACACCATTTCCTGCCATCCCCACCTTGAATTCTTCATAACCCCATCCATATACAAATTCAAGAATAACCAAGGAGACATAACACAACCCCCTAGTCTTACTCCGCTATTAATCCAAACCACCACCATTGACACCATTTATCTTTAATCACGCTTCACTATCGTCATATACTTTTGATTCATCCAGAAGCCTACCACTACCATATATCACTAACACTGCCATAAAGCTTCCCTAGCTAACCTACTGTTACGCCTGTTGCAAATCCACAAAACCCAAATACAATTTATTCTTCCTTTCTCCCTCATTTTCTCAATCATTTGTTTCAATGTAAAGATTTGATCCACACATCCTCTACCACTCTACTATTATTATTATTATTATTGTGACATCGTTTAGTAAAACTATGCATTATTTTGATAAGAGAAGACATTGATGAAATAATAGTATACCTAAGAAGAATATATTGGGAAACGATAAAAACTATTTATGAATTAGATATTTTGACTTGAAGCTTTTGCAGCAAGAGGAATATCGAAAAAAATGCATCGTAAGATAAAAAAGTGAAAGGGCACAAATTAATGAGAAAGTTATATTTGTAAAGTAACAAAATTTTCAATGGTTGATTTTACGACAATACATATCGTCTAGAAATTCTTATTGTATTCAATAGATAGGGTAGAGCTAGTCGGATGGAATTTTGCACCGCACATTAAACTACTGAACACGACTTGTCAAAGCGTGCTTAACCTGTTACGTTAGGGCGTGTCAATTTGGAGGGCGGAAATAAAAATTCGTGTTTTTTTGTGAATGAAGGGGGTCCAAAAATGTGCCTTTGGATGTGTAATATCCTAATTTAAAAGGTTTTTCCTTATTCATAAACATTTACCTTGGTAAATTTGCTCATTATAATGTATATTGAAATTTCCGAAAAAAGGGGATAGCTTAATATAAACTCCAAAAAAAATTGCTCAAAAAGTGGTTTAATGAACTCAAACAATTTTATTTATTTTTTCTCTCTATTATCAAACATAAAACATATTGTAAAAAATGTAAAAAGCTTCAACCATTAATATTCATCAAATCTTGCTTCGATTCATTCCTATGGACATCATTTTCTGCTTTCTTCTGGCCTCTAATGAATCCTTCTTGTTTCTCATGGGTATACACTTTGCCGGAAGCCTCTGTTGCTTGTTTCACACACCTCTCTATGGACTGTCCATGACATGGCCACTTTGGAACTTGCATATTGGCTCTTCAACAAACTTTCTTATTCCTGGTATTTTGAGTTTACATGTACTTTTTTTGACCAGTCTATCAGTTCCAAAAGGGAAGTTGTATTTGAATTTCCAGGTGTTTTCCTAGGCCAAACAGATATTCTGGTGTATCATCATCATCATTCCTTAATTCAATTATATTCTGGACCCTGCTTTTCTTTCTTCTTGGTCTTCCGAACAAAGTGTCTGACGCACCATTTCACTAAATGCGAACCACGATGAACGTTGGATTGTTGGCAAAACAATATCTGCTACTTCCTTTTTCTGAGATTTTAGGAGCTTCAATTGATAAAGAATGGGCGAAGTTCTTCCACCCAAGAGAATTTCGATTTGATTGTAAACCAGCAGGGATAGTAAACGCCAACAATGTATTCCACAAGCAGTTGCAACGTCTTCGTTGTTGCCTTTAAGGCCATGTTTTGAAACCATATGCGACAAATTTTATTTGCAGTTGTTAACCACCGGGCTTACAGGACCAATTCTTAATAATGCCAGATCAGTTGGAAGTACAATCGTCCTGATAATTGATATCCAGGTAACCATAACCCTGATTTGAGATCTTTGACAAATAGTATCGCTAGTCAAATCAAAGGCTCTGAATGGATATTCTGACAAATGAGGAATTTTTTAGTTCTGTTGCAGTATCAAGAATGTTGCCAATCTTACCCACTTGTTGTTAGACAAAGATTTCCATCCAACTCTGTGATCAAATGCAGTAAAGGTAGCTCATTAGTATGCGAAGAGCACAAACCAACCAGATGAGCTTACGATTCAGCTTTGCCTCAACCCAATGCATGACTCCTCCTTTCCAACCAGTGTTAGAACATTCGTAGAGTCACCACCAATAGCCTGCAAACTTTATCAATGTTGTTTTTTTAAGAACAGTAATGCCTTTCTTAACAATATTTGGAAACTGATGACTTGAGTTATCTGCTTGTTACAGAACTTTAGTGGAATCTTGCGTCCACAAAGAAGATACATTCAATATTGCCTATCCGGCATCGATATGAAATTCGTCATCAAGCGATTTCATGATCTTTTTCTTGTGCCCTCTTACTTCATTAGGATCAACCATAAGCCCTGCCCTTCATAATTAATCCAGCAATCAAGATAAGTTAGTTGTAATGGCAACTGTAGCACGTAGACCGACACATAATACTCTGCAATGCAACATTGCGCAATTGGAATGTATTATACTGACTTGTACTTCTGAAGTAGAGGGTACATCAAAATCATCACATGGATTTTGGAAAGAACTTTCAGATCTTCTTCATCTGTACCTGCTGGCTCTTCATCTCGTCGGAGAAAAGAACTATTTATTGTAATGTTAACTTTTCCTTCCTTTTCTGCTTATCAGAAATTTTCTTAATTCATCTTCTGGCTCTTTTGCTTTTTTAATTTGTCTTCTGTGCTCAGTTAAGATCTGGTAATCCAAATTGATGCTGTCCAACAGATCCAACCTTCTCCGACTTACAAAATTTCAATGGGGATCTTCATATTCCTAGAACAAGAGCAGGAGATGCACTTCATATTACAGTCGGCACCAACTGGACATGAACCTCAAATTTCTGAACATTGTTTAATCTCATACTTGCAATTGAGGAAAGAGTTTGTCTAACGTTGCTATGAAGCTCCTTTCAATTCCACTTTTTCCTCTGCCAAGGATATGTTTTTACCTTTTTCCCAGTTTTATTCATCTTCTTCAGGGACTCAGACTACCTCTAAAATTAGCACCACAAAACACTGTTTGGCAGCTCCCACTCTTTCTGCTACTTTGGATAAATATCCTTTGTAAGAGTGGATGCTTGGTAATTTTCGACATTCTCTCCACTCTGCTCTCTTAGCAGAAGCCCATATCATTAGAACATCACATAGAGTTGGGAGTTCAGAGGGCAGCATTTCTCGACCAGTTCCAATGAAGTTATTCATGTGAGTGCAAGTTGCCAGTCTTGTCTTGTCTTTTTACTAGCCATGGTTCCGAATTTTCAGATTTTGCAAGTCGAAGAAACTATGATCGTGCCAGAAAAAAGAAAATGTCACTATTTGTATGATATTAATAAAAAGACACTCCTGCAGCTGCAAATGAGTATCGCTAGTTTAGAAACTTTTACGAGTGGCATTAAATTTTTTTACAGAGGTTATAGTATAATATAAGTATTAGTTCTTAAATCAGAGCAGAAGTATAGGGACAGAAATAATGAAAAGAAATCACTCAGTTGATAGTTTGCTTGCAACGTGAAAATATCACGAATTTCAAGTAGCTATTTACCAAGCAAACCAATGTAATTGGCAGTTCTTGTAAATATAATTGTGAATTGCTAACCAAAACGCAACTTTTTACTTTTTGACCCCCTCATTTTTTGAAAAAGGAAGTAAAAAAATTTGACACGCCCTACTGTTACATCATCTCGCCTCAATCATGGGGTGCTGATCGCAAGTCCCTTTTACGTCTCTCCACCGCCCTAATCCTATCGAAACTGGACTATGGCTGCGTAGTACATGGTCAGACCTTCCCAACTCTACTACACCTGTTATATCCCATCCAAAGCGAAGCGATTCGTATCTCCACTAGAGCCTTCCGATCGTCTCCTCGGGTGAGCCTTGCAGTTGAATCCGATGTGATGCCACTCTCTCTCTCTCTTCGAAGGGAATACATCATATGCACAAGTTATCTTCTCTTTCAAACCTCAATACCATCTACTCTAAACCGATTCAGAATCTTAATTTATAACATTCTTAACTTTCTCATCAATTTGCTAAAGGTGCTGTTGTTCTCTTATGATGAAGGGTATACACACAGGCTATTCCCTGCCCCACCATTTGCCTGATCCGACTTCTTTTCTCTCTCCAAAACTGAACAAATTTGAGACATTTGTTTAAGGCATCATTTGTCTCATTCCGCAGTTCACGGTGGATTTACTTTAGTGTTTACTGATGGCTCTAAAACAGGGGACAGTGTGGGTGCGTCTGCTGTCTTTCCTGACCACAACCTCTCCCATACTATCTCCCTCAATTTTTACGTCATAATTAATGGCTATAATGATTTTCAAATTCTATTCCTTAACCAAGACCACTCTAAAGTCATTTATCCAGATTCGCTCAGCGCCCTCCAGGCGCTTAAAGCCCCCCCCCCCTATTCTAAAACACAATTCTTCGGCTGCTCCACTCTCGTAAGAAACAAATCGTACCCATTCCATCAACTGATTATTATTATGATTTCATTTATTTATGGCTTTCGATCTTTATGGCAAGAGTGCTGGACGAGGGATTATCGAAGGGGCGAAACTTAGAAATATAAAGCCGAACATTGGTGAGAAGTCTTCCTCACCGACGAAAGCACTTGCACGCCTCCGTACTGACCACACCCAATATCATCAAATACTGGCGGCGTCACGGACCTCCTCCCATCTGCAGTTTTTTTTTCGTCGCCATACCCTCAATCTGTTCACCATATTTTCATTGATTGTCTCCAAACTGAACTCCATTCGCCTTCGTCACTTTCCTACTTTACGTCCATAACACTCTTCTTAAAAGGTTATCCCATATATTCGAATCCTCCTACTTGAACAGTAAATCACAAAGTGGCGAACAAAAACGCAAAGCGTTTCACGATACGCAAAACGGTTAAACACTATCTGAGGGGCTGAACGAAGTACACG
>JABUQX010144674.1:15000-42002 GCA_015478945.1 Trachelipus rathkii | reverse complement strand
TTTTCTGCGTCTTCCTCGGTTCGCTTCCTCCGGTTCCCACCGCACCTCCTGCTTGGCAACTTCTCACGACCTCTCCAAATGTCCCTCAGAAGCATTTACGCTAAAATAAAAACCTGAGTGCTACAATAATTTGAATCAAGAAAGGAGTGAGGCTGTCTTCCAGGATAGATATTGGGGATACAAAAAAAAACACCACATACACCTTAAATTTATTACACTCAAAATATATAGACACAAATCTTAATACTACCTAATAATTACAAAAAATTACACACAGTATCCTGATCTGATACCACCTACTACTTACTACAAAAAATTACACACGTTATTCCAATATAAATAAACTACCGCACCTACTAGTTCCACCACCAGGTATTACAATATACCATATATTATAAACCACACCTATATCTACAACATCTACAACATATAATAATCATAAAAAAATATTAAATGCAATAAATAGTATTCAATAAAAATTGTACCAAATATGCGTAATTGTCAATTATTAAAGTATTACATTTTGGTACCACTAGTCTTAAAAGTTTCTCACGTTTTATGGTACCGGTTATGGTACCTACACTCTAAGTTTTAAGTGTTATTCTCAAATGTTTAATTTCCAAGTTTTATTTACTATTTATGGTACCACTACACAATTTATTACTTTAGTTTCAAATTTATTGTCCTAGGTCCACTTATGTATTTCCAAATTAACGCTTTTTATTTTATTTTCAGTTTATACTTTTCCCGTTATGTTTTTAGTTTCTCTCTTTCAGTTTCTCTCTTTTCAGTTTTTAAAGTTTATTTCTTACTATAATTTCCGACTTCTTCTATTTATGGTCGCACCTTTAATTTCAGTTTAAGTTGCACATCAATTTTCTTTAATTATTTTGACGGTATCCAAGTACCACGATATCTGGAATACAGCTTCCACTTGAAACAACCCAGCCACAGAAGAACTGGTCACATAAAGAACAAAGTCCCAAAAAAAATAAAAAACAGACGCAAGACCAGCCAAAGGAAAAAAACTGGAATGAAAAAAAATTAACAAATTCTAACGTGACATATAAATAAATAAATAAAAATAATAAGGTAAATGAAAATAATAAGGTAAATGATGAATACAGAAATCCTGATAATGATAAATGAACTATATAAGTAATTAAAATATAATAAATTAAACAATTAATATCATTAACTCAGGTAAATTTCCATTAATCAAGTTTTAACATGAACATTTTAAATTAATAAATTAATCTTAATAAAATCAATCATTTAGAATTCAAAACTTTAAATGCAAAAAAATTCAAATTCAAAAACTCAATTATGTAAATTAAAGAAAAATTTTATATTGCCAGCACCAAACAAAATAATATCTATTAGCTACTGGCCACGAAAGACCAAGCTACACTGGATATTTCTACTTTCTACGGTCTCCACAGACAGTATCAACCTTCACCAAAAGAAATGAACGACGGTATACACTACCAAACTGCAAATTTAAAACAAAAACAACATTCTATTACCTTACTACTTATAAAAGAATAGAAATACTGAAATAAAAATGAGAATATTAATAATAGCCATAATAATATTAATCATAAATTCCATTAATCATTAAACCAATAATAAACAAATAGGGACCCTTACCATAGAAAGATCCCAAATTCACAAGAGAGAGGACCAAAACAGCTAAATCATTAAACAACAATCCGCAGTCAATACAGGATCCCATACATCAAACTTTGAAAACCTGGCTTCAATTCATAAATCTCAAAATATAAATATTAGTACTTCCTATAGAAAGAAAAAAATATATACATGAAAAATTGATTAATCACACTCATCTACAATCATTCACAATCGTTTCATTCAAACGTGAAAGAGTGATGGATGCCGCGAAACTAAGAAGACCAAGGGAAAGAGAACTGAAGAACTACTCGTTGGCGTCAGAACACCCATCACTCACAGCAACACAATTATTCTCCCCCTTCATAACACTCTCATACATGACAAAATTAAAAATACCCCCAAAGAATAGGTGGCAAGATATATACGTATGTACATATGAAATATACCCCCCAAAGAATATAAGATATAATATAATGTACATATGAAATATGATACAAAACCACTAAGGGCAGCTCACTACATCCCTCCCACACTTTCTATCATATTTATCCCAACAATCCTATCCATCTATAACGCCGTTGTCATCACCCAATCATACTCTTTTACAGCACCTCTACTCCTAGTAAACGGTTTCTCATATTCCTTCACTTGTTCACTGGGTTTATTCCCACCTTCCGCTTTTTCATCGGTCCCTCCTACTTCATTCACACTTCCTTCCCTAGGTAATAGCTCAGACATTTCTGCAATCTCTTTTTCGATCTCTCTCATCCTAGCATTCGCCTTTATAACATTCACTACTTCATCCAATTCCACACAAAATTTACTCAAATCAACCACTTCCATATGTACACTCCTATCTCTGATATTTCTCAATCCTGCTAACACACTCTCATTTTCATCCAACGGAAACTTGCAAACTGTGTAAGTACTTTTTCTCAAACTCTGCTCGTTATTCCCATTATCCCACCAAAACCCTGAAAAATACTCATCATTCTCATTATCATCGTTAAATAACACCTTTAACCTATTCACATTACCCGACAATCCACTTTTACGCTTTTTCTTCGGTATCTCTTCCACCAACACTAACTCTTTCCCCTTTAACCATAAATCATCCACTATATCCCCATTCTCATTCAAGTCATCCTCATTCACCAAAAACTTATACACAGGATGGATCTTTAAATAACCAGGAGGTTCTCTCCACGATCTCAACTGTACCTGATGGGCCCGAAACTCATTCGTACCTCCATCGTTCTCACCCTCCAACAAATAACTAACCCCCATTAGGACATAACCCTTTTTTACAATATACGGCTCCTTCTCAAACTTTTTTCTCATTTTACCAATGCTCAACCGACCTTTTCTAATTACTTCCTTCAAAACCCATTCCCTACCTTAAAAACTGGCAAACTTTTGCTTTTCATTCTTCTCCAAAACGGTCCTTGTCAATCTTCAGGTAACCTTCAAGCCTGGGCTTTACAAATCTCAAAATTCAACACATAATATTGTTGTAAGGAGCACATACCAGTTGCTCTATGCACAGTCATATTATAGCCCACAACACTCTTCCTAACCAATAATCCCACCATTCTTCTCTTTCACTAATACTGTAACATTTCACTCAATGCAATCGCCCTTCTAACCCATCGAACCTCGGCATATGTACGGCGTCGCCCTCACATGTTCACGCCCCACCACCAACATTTGCTCAAACGCCTCTGCCCTACAAACTCCCGTCCATTATCACTCAACATTCTCGCTGTTTACATACACCACACGGCAACAAAACCTCTCCCTAATTACCACCCTAGCCACATTCGCACTAGTCTTATTTTTCACCGGCACAGCATACGCAAATTTACTTTTGTGATCCACCATCACCACCATTCCCCTACATACCCACTCGCAGTCACTGGCAAAGAAACACAATCGATCACTACTAACTCAAAAGGTTCATTCACATCCATTCGTAACACAGGGGGTTTCACATACATTCTCTGATACTTTCCTTTCTGACATTCCTCACAAGTAGTTGCAACATCATTTACACTATTTTCCTTAACCAAGGATTAAACACTCTCTCTTTCATACATTCCCACAATTTAAACTTCCCCATGTGGCCATACCTACGGTGGATCACTAACGCCATCCCTACCGTTCCAATCACAGAAAACACAGGTACATACAAATCATCCTCCCTTACTTTCCGAATATAATATACACCACATTAGTACACACAACAAACTTTTTCGCAAATACCCTAAAATCTTCTATCAACTGGTCCTACCCACACACTTTTTACCCGACAAAATACATTTTCTCAACTCACAGATCATAGGACATTCCTCTTGCATTACCTCGATATCTTTCATGCTTAACAGTTCTTCATCCCCCACACCAACTCTCACCATGCCGACGAAATCAACAACACACACATCCTCCTTCTGCATTCTAACAATCTCACGACTTCCCTTCAGCAACCTTTCATTCCCTACATCTACGGACAACCTATTCACCCTCAAAAAGTCAATCCCAAACAAAAAACAATACAGCATTCGCTCCTCGTCCAGCACAACAAACCTATGTTCCACTTCCCCTAGCGTTCCTATCTCTACTTTTAACAAAACCTCTTCAAAAAAGCAACAAAATCACCTGACCCAATCCCTTTGATCTTCACATTCGTACTCCTCCTCTCTATCTGCCATGTTACTTGCTCAATCTCTCGTACCACAGACGCATTCACTAAAGAAATCTGAGCCCCAGTATCAATCAGTCCACAAAATACCTCCCATTCTCACCTGCATTCACCTCCATTCTTCCACTTATCCCATGCTCGCAATACACAACCTCTTCGATTTCCCCTGGACAAATCATTTTCACATTCTCATCACCCTCTACCAGACACTCCTCCAACTCCGATTCCAACACATACTTCCTATCGTAACTCTTTTTCTCGATTACCCAATTGTAATGTACGCCACTTAAACACTGTAAATGAAGCTCACCCACTTTTGCACCACTTACACCCTCACTCCTATACAAAACTGGTCTCTCTCCACCATAATGCACACATACAACTACCTTAAACAACTTACTTACAACAATCAGTACCTCTTGCACTGGAAGCACACCTACGTTACACATAGCCTTTAACTCCTTCATAAAATGTCTCACCTTCCTAATCCCTATCTGCTCAGGTTTCTTACACACCTCAGTCATAACTTCCCTCCGCAATTCTTCCATACTCTCAGGCACTCTCGAGACCAACCTATCCCTAGCTAAATCCTGTAACCCATACAACACACTTTCGAACATAGAATCACCCCCACCCTGACTTTCCTTTCCCTTCATCAATCCCTTAGGCAAATATTCCGGGTCTATCACTACCTTTTCACTCATACTCTCACTCCCAGGCATTCTCGACATCAAATCAGCAATCTCATTCCTTTCACCCGGCACATACTCAACCACATAGTCAAAATCACTCAAATCTTCCAAAGTTCTTGCAAGCCGACTATCAACGATTCTCATTCTCTGCAAATACACCAAGGGTTGGTGATCCGTTCGCACAACAAACTTAATCCCATACAAAAACGGACGCAACGACTTCAAACAAAAAATCTTTCAAACGTGGAATACTTTCGCTCTGTCATACTAAACGCTTTCGAAACATTAGCAATCACTCGTTTTCTTTTAATTCCATCAATCACCTGCTCTTGCATCAAACAACCTCCCATACAATACCCACTTGCATCCCGTATAAACTTCCAAAGGTTTCGCATTCTCACTATAATCCGGATAAGCCAGCTCTACATCCTTTGCGACTTCCGCTTTCAACTTTTCAAACGCTTCATTCATTTTATCATTCCACTTCACAATCGTACTCTTCTTTTTCCCAGTCCATTCAGTCAAAGGTTTCATCACACCCGAACAATCTTTCATAAACTTCCTTCCAAATTCTACCAAACCCAAAAATCCTCTCAACTCTCTAACATTCCTCGGCTTTGGAAACTGCCGAACTTTTTCAATAAACTTTTCCGCTTTCTTTAAACCAGTCGCACACACCTTGTGTCCCAAGAATTCAACCTCATCCGCAAACCACTCACACTTTTCAACTTTCACTTTTATCCCTATCTCCTCTAACTTTTTCAACACATCATTCACTAACTTCAAATGCTCAGAGAAAGATTCATTCATCACTAGTATGTCATCTATGAACACCATCATCACATTCTTACTAGGAAAATCATTCATGACCACATTCATCGCCCTCTGAAAAAACGCCGCTGGAGCATTGGCTAACCCAAAGCTCAAATTCTAAACTGGTATATATATATATATATATATATATATAGTATATATATATATATATATAAGATGAGAGAGCAGCAGCAGGTTGTTATATATAGCAGCAGTTAGCAGTATATATATATATATATATATATATATATATTATTTTACATTTGATATTTCCTCTTTCTCTCAATAGTCAGCTTACGTAGCCTGTCAGTGTGGCCAACGACCGCACCTTCTTAGTTCTATCCATCACGATCTGATCCACCATCAGCTCAGCCATTGCAGGCAATTGGTGCTTCCTCTATGAATCCCCTACCGTGTTCCTCTCACCTCTGCGGTCTTCCCCTTCGGTCTCTGCCTCCGGTTCCTACCTCCACCTCCTGCTGGCAACTCCTCTCTCTCACGTATCCTCTCCAAATGTCCCCCCACCCATTCGAAGTCTGATGCGTCCCACTTTATTCATCATGATTCAACCCACACTCTCCCTCACTCTGTCTCTGCTTCTCACTCTGGGCTCCTTCTCGTCTTTTCCAATCACTGTCCTCAACACATTCTTCATCTCCGCTGCTCCGAATTCCTACTCTCCTCTCCCTGTCATGCTCCATGTCTCCGCCCCATACAACAGTATCGGCGTCAACACTCCTTCTTATATTGCTCTCTTCACCTCTTTATCCTTTCAAGATGGGGTATAGGGGACCAACAGACGTGCCAGACTGATCATCCCTAATACTAATTCTTTGCACACCCCCTTTCTCTTCCAAGTGCTTCCTGGATATTTATATCTTTAATCTCTCTACCGTCTACCTTCACTATCAACTCCTCCTCCTCTCTGCTTACCACCATTATTTCTTTTTCTCCACATTCATATTCAACCCTGTTTCTCTCAACTTACGAAACACAGCACCATTTGCTTCAACCTCTCACCATCTCCACTCAACACGCCAAATCATCTGTATATACCATGATGATGTCTCCCTCAATCTCTTCTAAACTCTCTTTTACACCTCTTATGACTGTGTCCAAATACACTATAAACAGAGGCGACAGCACACTACCCTGCCTTGCTCCAGTTTTTACCTCAAACCATTCTTCGTTTTATATATCCTGTTCTTACCTTACTTTTATGTTATTCACGTATGGCCTCTTACTGCCTCTACCACTCTGCCTAACTTCATAATCCCCTCTCCGGAACTCTCCCACAAAGCTTTCTGGTACAGAATCAAATGCCAAGTCTATGAAGGCGTATATATGTGCCTCTCATATTGTACTCCCATGTTCTTTCCTGTGTCATTTTTTTAATTAATGCAAAACAATAAATCTGTAGTACTTCCACCACCTCTGTACCCATACTGTTTCTTCATCCAATCTTGGCTCTATTTTTTTATCTTAATTTTCTTTTCTAATATTCTTTCATATAACTTCTCCATGTGATCCATTAGTGAGATTCCTCTATAATTTTTACAATTTACTCCGTCCCCTTACCTTTATAAATGGGAACTATTACTGACCTTCCCCAACCTCCTGGCACTCTACTCTCCACCCAACACCTGTTCAGAAATCTCAGCATCAAGGCTTTCAGCCCCTCTCCTCCCTCCCTCATTAATATTTATCCCATCCTCACCAGGAGTTTTTCCGCTCTTCATTTTCCTTAACGCCTCATCAAATTCCTCCTCCGTTATTACCTCCTCCTCTTCTCCCTCCATGTTTCTCTCCTCCTCCTCTCTCTCTCTCTCCTTCCTCTTCCGACTGCACTTCCACATTCAACATCATCAAAGTACTTTATCCACCTTTTGTTTTTTTCCTCCGGTTCCTCTTTTCTACCAATGTTCATTTTTACTTTTGATATTACATACTTCTTACTCTTTCTTCGTTCCTCTATATCTATATTGTTTTTGCCAATGTAAAAAATCTTCTCTTCCTTTGCTTTCCTTCATATCATCCATCAGTTCCTTTGCTAGCTTCTCAGCCACCTCCTCCTTTGCCCTCCTCTTCACTCTCTCCGCTTCATTTCTTGCTTCCACGTACACGGCTTTAGATTATATATATATATATATAGAAATCGAAAGTTATATATATATATTGTTATTATATATATTGTTATTATATATATATATATATATACATATATACATATTAATATATACATATACAATATATATATATATATATATATATATAGTTATATATTGTTATATATATATATTGTTGTTATTAGCTATATATATATATATATATATATATATATATATATATATATATTTGTTGCATGATATAGCATATATTACTTACTAAGTTATATATGATATATAGTTATTTATATATATATATATATATAATATATATATATATATATATGTTGCTATATATATATATATATATATACAAAGAAAATGGAAATTAAAATAAAATTATTCTCTTATAAATCATTTATTAAAGATGACAAATACATTTATTTATATGCTTAATCACACAAGAAAACACCGTTAAACATCCTCATTTTTCAAAAGAGGATGTGATGCGGATGCGATGTGCCGTTATGGAGATGGATGCGATGCGGGATCAATTAGGTGTGGATAGCAAATGCGATGTGGAAGCGGATGTCATGTTCATCACTAATATATCTATCTATGTTGCTATATATATATATATAGAGCAGTGCAATTTAAAAAAGAGTATACATATATATATTAAAGATATATATATATATATATATATATATATATATATGTTATTATATATATATATATATATATGGGAGATGTTATTCCGTGCATACAGCCATTGACGACTGAAGTATCCCCGGGTAGTAACCCATTTTGTGGCCTTAAGGTTCCTCAGTCTGGACAAAATGCTCCAGCCTGGACGATGAGTGTATTATATTATACTATGGCTGTAGTTATTATCAAAAACTTAGGAAATTATAGAGGTTATAATTATTTTTCTCTTTTTTAGTTTGGATATATGATTTAATGTATTAATGTTAAAAACTAAACACTTTGTTAAAAGTTTAAAGAGTACATAATTGTACCATAATATTCGTGACCAACAATATCAGAAAGGACCAGCAACTATTGAATTGATTGAACAAGCCCCTCTTGGACATTGAAAGGGTGAGTTCAATAAACGAAATCAAGTACATATAATATTATATAAAATATACTGTCATAAATGAAGATAAGGTGATCTAGTAATCCCCTTTATTATTTATTGACAGGGTTTTAATCTTGGGCAAGATTCCAATTTCTGGTCTGATTCCAGTTTTAATTGCGGGTTTTTGTTTTGTCTCAAGTTCAATTCATGGTTTCAATTTGAATCTCTGGTTTAATTCTCTTCTTTTCTTTGTTGGGTTCATTCTCCAGTCAATCTCAGCTAAGTGCAGTATATTTGACATAATCGAGTCAGAATTTCTATTTCCTCCCTTACTTCATTGCACGAATGATATTTGGATTCGTTTGGTTTCCACTCTTGAATCTGATCCTGAACTTATGTACATAATCATAATACATTGGATTTTAAGTATAATTCCAATGTATTTATCTAATTAAAATATATTATATAATCCAAATTCATATAACTTTTACTATAGTTTTGTTGGGAGTGGATTGTGTTATCTTTATATGTTCACAAACCTCCCACATGTATATATTTAGAACGAATTCAGTAAACATAAACTTTTTCTAGTGTGTCTATATCCTTATATTTTGATTCTATATTGAACTGTCATTATATTTTTATTCTTTACTAACTAAAAATATCTGATTAGACTCCACGAAAATATGATTAGACTTCATTGATAGATAGATCCGGAAACACTATAGTTAAGTAAACCCTTCATTTGGGGTTAAGACCTGTAAAGTGTATCACAATTGCTTATTCCCCTTGAAAAACTCACAATCCTCCCTGAATAGTCACCCAAGCGGCAGGCCAACGAGTCCGGAGATCACCTCCTGCTACGGAAATAGCTCAACCTGCTCCGTAACACGTCTGATGGTGTAAGTTGGTTGCCTGTGCTTACTAGACATTCAAACCACATCTATCGAATATCACTTTTAACATGATCATTTCTGATTATATCTTGACCTCCGGAATTATTCAATTCTTTCTCAACATCGACTCTACGCAGAATGGGTGGAGAGGCACCTTCCAATGGTACGAAAATAGTCCCAGCTGCTTTCTCCCGCAACATATATATATATATCTTTCTTTCTTTTCTTTTCTTCACACCTTCCTTGAGATTGGGGGTAAGGTGTTGTACAAGCATCGGAAAAGAGTAAGAGAACATGACAAACGTCGAAAAGAAAGCCCAGCTCTTTACAAGCCCCTGTACCATTAATTAAAGTGAGAGCTGTCATTGGCACAGAAAATCCACCTCTAGAGCATCATGGGACCGCTACGGACCCTCACTATGGTAAATCGTCAATGGGCAGGTTCATCGGCCCAGGCGGGCCATAACCATGTTCCCCATATTAAAACCTCGCCTTATCTTATCGGTGCACCTTTTATTTCCCCGGCTCTCTGCCAAACTCATTTCTTCCTTCGTATTACTGTTTCACCCGACTCAATTCACTTTCTTCGGCTCCCCAGCCGGTCGGTTCCCCAACACACTCACCACTACACATCCGCTTAACCAACCGACTATCATTCATCCTTCCACATGACCAAACCATTCAACATATCATTTGCCTTTCTATGCACCCTTTCTTCACACCACATCACTCTCTAATAAGTTCATTCCTCATTTTATCAATTCTTTCTCACACCTAGCACACCCCTAAGATTGTCCATCTGAACAATATTGAACTTTAGATCTATACTCTTATTCCAGACAGATCATAGTCTCACTACCATACACAACACAGGTAACAACATACCCTCATGTAAGACCCACACCTGGGCATCTCTAATCCTTGCATTCACTCAACTGATTTACCCGGCACCAGCCAATCTTCCTTCATTCACAACTTTTCCTACTACACTTCAGGCATCGTCCCGTTTCCTTCTCTTCATCCAAATTCTAAATATTTAACTCAGTATTACCTCACTCAGCTGCACACCATCTAACATAACTTCACACTCAGGGGGAGTGTCCTCACTCACAACCATAACCTTACTTCTATCTACGTTACTCTTCAAACCCCTCCTTTTACACACCCTGCCAAATCTCTTTACCAATCTTCTCAAACTTTCTTTTCAGATTCGCCACACAGAATCAAATCATCCGCATATACAAAGATGTGGCACCCTCCACTCAACTCCATTCTTCACCATTCTAACACCATTTCCTGCCATCCCCACCTCAAATTCTTTTCATAACCCCCATCCATAGGTGGCCAAGCCTGAATAAATCAGCGAGAACACAACCCCTGTCTTACCTCGCTATTAATCTCTAAACCAATCAACATTGACACCATTTATTCTACACACGCTTCACATCGTCATACATTTTTGATTCCATTCAGAAGCCTTACCACCAACACCATATATCACCAACACTTGCCATAGAGCTTCCTATTAATCCCATCATACGCCTGTTGCAAATCCATAAACCTAAATACAATTTATTCTTCTTCTCCCTATTTTTCTCAATCATTTGTTTCAATGTAAAGATTTGATCCACACATCCTCTACCACTCCTAAACCATCTTTGTTCTTCACCACACCAGTCTAGTCACTGACGCATCTCTGCACCAAAATACCAGCATATACCTTCCCTTACAACACTAATAAACTTATTCTTATATTTTAATAGTTCTTTCTTCCTTTACCCATACAAGTGGTACTATTACTGCTCTTCCTCCAACCCTTTGGAACTATACCCCTCCATAAACGCTTTATTACACAACTTCCAAATCCAATCAATCACCATCTCGCCTCCTGCTCTTGATCATTTCACTAGTAATTCTATCTATACCTGCAGATTTACCATTCTTCCTCAACTTTCTACCCTACCCATACCTCCTCCACAACCTCATCCCCCAAAATACGGCTCTTTCTGTACCATCAAAAATTCCCCGCACACTATCTACTAACACCTCATCATTACTGTTAATATTGTGCAGATTTTCGAAGTATTCCCTTCCACCCCTCACATCTCCATTTCATCAGTTACAAAGCAATCATCCTTATTCATTATTCTGGGCAGACATTCCTTTGTTCTCATTTTCCAACTTCTTCAAGCGCTTTCCTTCCAGGAAGAGCTTCCTATTTCTCTGTATGTCCTCATTCATCCCTCCTTCCAAACTGTTCATTTACCTCTTTGTTTTCTCCGTATACACCTTTAGTATTTCTTTTTTCCTCCTTATACAATTCTAAATGAAACTTCATCATTTGCTTTTTTAGTACATTCAACCACGCTACTTTTTTAACTTTTATCACCTCTTCATTCCACCATTCGCTGTTGAGATTCTTTTCTTCCTATTTTAGCACATCCACACACTTCCTTTTCACTACTAACAATAGCTTCCTTCATTTGCCCCCAGATTTTGCTCAGTATCAACTGTTCCACATTCTCCAACCGTTTTTACTAGCGAGTAGCGCTCTTACACGATCCTTATTATCTTGCATCACACTTAACTTCAATTTTAATTCTACCTACTCCTTTCGTATCACCTTTCCTCTCCATTCAAGCTCCCACTAACTTTAATTTTACCTAGAACAACATAATGATCCGATGATCCCATTCCTAAACCCCTAACTGATGATCCAACACATACTTTCAACATCTCCTCTTCACCAACAATAAATTTAATCATACTAAATACCATCTCTACTCACACCAACTCTAGTATACTTATGGATACCCTTGTGTTTAAAGAAAGTAACAAATATTTCTAGTTTTATGTCTTCTTTCTTATATATATATATATGAAGATATATATATATATATATATATATATATAGCAAAGGATACAGTATATATATATATATAAGTTATATATGGCTATGATGATTGATATGATATAGTATATGGTATATGAGCAGCAGTTATATATATATATGTTGTTATATATATATATATATATATATTATATATATATATTATGTATTATTGTTGTTGGTTATATATATATATATTACTTCTAGGTCTGTTCTTGGTAGAATTCTTTTTCGTGATATATTTGTAAATTATGTAGGTTACTAAATACTAGTCTCAAGCTGATGATTCTCTCAATTAAATGTGGTGGGTACTTAAATATTTATTGAAGGTCATCGTAACATGTAAAGCTTTTAAGTTTGATTAATAAGTGGCAAATGAATTTCGATAGCGAAGAATGTTAATACTTTACACTTGTAATAATATCTTTTTTTTTGATGACACGATTCTGAAATGGCTGGAGTTAGTTGACCAAGAAAATTATTAGTTGTTGTTATTAGTTGCATTTTGAAAGCGTCAAAGCAGTTTATAAATGTTTCCATCTCTCGTGTCATATTGAGGAGACTAAGTTTTTCATATTAGACTGTGAAAGAAATCGACGTTACATTAGAAAAAATATAAATGAAAACATTATAGGATTTGAGATAATTCTCATTTGACAACAGTTCAGTTAGTAATGTTTGGAATGGTCTGCCTCATGATGTAATAACTAGTAGTTCACATGTAACTTTTTTTCAAAATAGGCTGAATAGGTTATATTAATTATTAGGATACTATAGGCTTATAGTTAATGCCCATTTTATTTTATTTTCCGTTGATATAAAATTTTTATACACGACTTTATTTGGAGTTGACAGTACAGTCATCGCTGGGTGTTGGATACACTATTTATGTAGTAGCTTGCAATTTATTTAACCTAACCTAACTTAACTTCTCATAACAACCCATCCTGCTCTAACCTTACCCAAAATCAACCAAATTCGTTTTAAGCTAACTCAGAATCAATGGGGGAACGTATACCGGAGAAGTATATATATATATATATATAACATATATATATATATATATATATATATATATATATATATACTCTATATAACTATATATATATATATATATATATATATATATATATATATATATATATGCTCTGCTTATATATATATATATATAGGGTTGTGAAAAAAAACGGTTTTTAATGTTTTTTGAAAACTTTTTTAAACAAAATGTTTTTTTTTTAAGGCCCTCTTTTTATGTGTATATCAAAGATGTTTCTAGATATACAGTAGTACTTAAATACCACACTTCTACAGTCTAGTAATCGTGACTATTAATACGATTTTATACGGTGTATATATATATATACTCACTGCTATATATATATATATATATATATATATACTGCTCATATGTATATATATATATATATATGTATAAATACTCTTTGCTGCTGCTGCTGCTATTGCTAACTGCTTCTTCTTCTATATATATATATACTGCTCTATATACTATATATATATATATACTGATCAAAGGATCAGGTATAAACGCAGGTGGTTAGGATTGTCAGGAGAAAAATGAGAATGGTAGGAAGGTGATTGATTTCTGTGAGGAAATAGGTGGTAATGTAAGTAATACTTTCTTTAACACCGAGTATCCATAAGTATACCCAGATTTGATTGTAGGTAAGAGATATTATCGAAAGTGAAAAGTATGATTGATTTTGTGTTCGGAAGAAGGGATGTTGAGGTATGTATTGGATGTTAAATCAGTGAGGGGACTAGGAATGGGATTATCAGGATCATTATGTTGTTCTATGTAAAGGTAAGTTGGTGGGGGGCTTGGATGGAGGGAAGGTGATAAGAGGAAGGAAGTGGGTAAAATCAAGAGTGAGAAGTTTGGTGAACAAGGTGATAAGAATAAGTATGTAGGGCAGTACTAAGTAAATCAGTTGAATGTGAACAAGTTTGAAACTGAATAAATCTGGAAGCAAATGAAGGGAAGCAATTGTTGTAGGGCAAAGAAATATGTGGGGTGTGCTAAGTGAGTAGAATGATAACAGTGAGTGGTGGAATGAAGAGGTATTGACAAACGGTTAAAAGTAAAAAGAACGTGGTTGAATGTACTAAAAGCAAAATGATGAAGTTTCAAAAAGAAAGATGCTTGGAATTATATAAGGAGAGGGAAAAAGGAATGCTAAAAAGATGCATATGTAGAAAGAAGGGTAAATGAGAGCAGTTGGAAGGAGGGATGAATGGGAACATACAAAGGGAATAGGAAGCTCTTTGGAAGGAAGCGCAAAAGGTTAAGAATTAGAATAAGGGGGACCTGCCTTAGAATAATGAATAGGATGGTGCTTTCGTAACTGATTGATGAAATGAATGTGAGTGGAGTGTGGAAAGAACACTTTGAAAATCTCATATATGTGTGTATTAGAGGTGATAATAATTTGTAATGTTGGGTTTTGATGGTACAAGAAGAATTGGTATTTTGGAGATGAGGGTTATTAGCAAAGAGGAGGAAATGGGTAAGTGAGAAAGTTGAAGAATGGTAAATCTGCAGGTATAGATGAAATTACTGGTGAAATGATCAGAACGGAGGGATGATGATTGATTGGATCTTGAAGTTATGTAAATATTTATGGAGGGTATAGTTTCGGGGATTGGAGGAGAGCAGTAATAGGTACCTTTATATAAGGGTAAAAGGAAAAAGGGAACTGTAGAATTATAGGGTATTTAGTTTGTTGGGAGTGTTGTAGGAAGATATATGCTGGTGTTTTGGTCGAAAAGAGTGCGCCGAGTGACTGAGAAGGACTGATTGGTGAAGAGCAAGGTGCGTTTAGTAATAGTAGAGGATGTGTGGATCAGTTCTTTACATTGAAGCAAATATTGAAAATAGAGGAGAGAATAAATTGTATTTAGCTTTTATGGATTTTGCAACAGGCGTATGATAAGGGTTAATTGGGAAGGTCTATGGCAGGTGTTAGTGATATATAGTGTTGGTGATAAGCTTTTTGTGGAATCAAAAGTATGTATGTGACGATAGTGAATAAATGTAAAAGATAAATGGTGTCAAAAGGTGATTGGTTTATTATTAATAGCGAGAAGTGAGGCAGGGTTGTGTTATGTCTCCTTGGTTGTCCATTTGTATATGGATAGGGTTATGAAAGAATTGAAGGTGGGCGTGACAGGGAAATGGTGTTAGAATGAAGGAGATGAGTGGAGGGTGCCCTACCTTTTTTTGTATACGGATGATTTGGTTTTTGTGTGGCGAATCTGAAGAGTTTGAAGGGATTGGTAGAGAATTTGGCAGGGTGTGTAAAAGGAGGGGGGTTTGAAAGTAAACGTAGATAAGGGTTAGGTTATGGTTGTGAGTGAGGACAGTCCTCAGTGTGAGAATTTATGTTAGATGGTGAGCAGCTGGAACAAGTGTCTGAGAGATTTAAATATTTATGGTATATGTTTGGATAGAGAAGGGAAGCGGATGATGCAGAGTTTAGTAGGAAAGTTGTGAATGGCGGAAGTTTTACTGTGTTATTGTATAGTAGTGAGACGCTATGGTCTGGAATAAAAAGTATAGATCTAAAGTTCAATGTGTTCAGTGGACAATCTTAGGGGCGGTTAGGTGTGTGAGAAGAATTGATAAAATGAGGGAATGAACATATTAGAGTTAGTAGTGGTGTGAAGAAAGAGGGTGCTTGAGAGAATAAATGAGAAATATGTTGAGATGGTTTGGTCATGGAAAGGATGAATGATAGAAGGTTGGTTAAGCGCCTGCTGGGAGACCGAAAAAAGTGGATTGAGTCAGTAAACGAATGTCTGAAGGAGAGAAATGTGAAGGTTTGGCAGAGGAAAGAATAAAGGTGCATAATAAGAATGGCGGGGTTGTGAGGTCGTATGATAGCAACCCAGCAGCGTCGGGATGAACCCTTACACTGACGATTTACCATAGTGAGGGTCTGTTGCAGTCCATTGAGAAGCTATGTGTGTTTTCTGACTGCGACGAGTCTTTACTAATTAATGGAACAGAGGGGAGGTAAGGCTGGGTTCTTTCGACTTATGTCATATTCTTCTGCTTTTTTCTTTTCTGATGCTTATTACGCACCTTACCACCAGTCTTGGGAAAAAGGGTAGATTGAAGATATAGCATAATATATATATATATATATAAATATATATATATATATATATATATATATATATATATATATATATATATATATCTTATATATATATATATATATATATGTATATATAATAATAATAACTGTAACAATAACAATAGCAATAATAGTAAAAATAGCCGTAACAATAATAGCAATAATATATAGATATATATACGTAATAATATATATATAATATATCATATATATATATAAATAACAACCCATATAATAATATATATATATGTGTGTTTCCTAACCAACATATATGTATATATATATATATATATATATATATATATATATATATATATATATATATATATATATATATATAATATATATATAATAACAATATATGCTCTTTATCTATTATGTTATGGTAACATAACGTATAGATATATCAACATGTATATAACCATATGCTATGTATAATTACACTATATAATTTATATCGATATGATATATATAGTTATCTTTATATAGATATAATATATATATATATATATATCACTATATATAATATAACTATATATATATAACTAAATAATACTGCTCATATATAACATATATATATATATATATATATATATATATAATAATAATAATAATAATAATAATAATAATAATAATAATAATAATAATAATAATAATAATAATAATAATAATAATAATAATAATAATAATTATATGCCCTAGAGCACTAATAAAACTTTATTAAGTACTAAACTCTACTTAATATATTGTATACCTTTTTTTAACATTTTGTATTTACTGTATTTTAATGCTAAATACCCTAAAAAGACTTGATATATAAGAAAAATAAGTAATTTAAAAAAAAACAAAAAAAAAAACAAAAATTTTGGCCTTTGGTTTTTTTTTAAAAAAAACCAGTTTTTTTTTTAATCCAAACCCTATATATATATATATATATATATATATATATATATATATATATATATATATATATATATATATATATATATATATTTTATTTATAGAAAATAAGTAATAATAATGTAAATAATAATAACTTAAAAATATATATATATATATATAAATATGAACATAAAACAACTTTAAAGCATGAGACTTGGATATATCTTTATTTTATATCAAACAATAATATCATTTTTCTACTCTACTTATAACTGCTGTATAATATATATATATATATATATTATTTTTCGGGAAATATTCAATACTTCTATTTCGGCATAGAGTTTCCGCGTTTTCAATTTACTTCACTTGGGAACTGTAAGTAATTTTGAGATGGAATTAATATATAACATGTATATATATGTAGCAACAACCTTTAACTCATATATATAACCAGCAACATAACTACTTCTATATATATATACAGTATATATGCTATATATATATATATATATATAACTTCTATACTATATATATATATATATATACGATATATATATATATATATATATATATATATATATTGGTGTCGATTTAGTTTGTCTATTTTACCCTCTCGATTTGAAAGAAAATGCTAAAAAGTGTGTGTGTGTGTTTGTGTGTGTGCGTGTGGATTCGTACAGGAATCATAAATATTTAAAATCAGATTGATTAGAATTAGGATTTTTTTTTTTTTTTTTTGTTTGTAGTTTATTGATGTAAATTTAGAAAGTAAAAACTCATTGGTCTATTATTATTATTATTATTATTATTATTATTATTATTATTATTATTATTATTATTATTATTATTATTATTATTATTACTCCCCATAAGCGAAATATTGTTGTTACTATTGTCGGAACAAGTAGTTACCACTATTATTATTATTATTATTATTATTATTATTATTATTATTATTATTATTTTTATTATTATTGTTATTATTGACAATTTTAATTAATAACTCGTCTTAATTAAAATGTTGCTATTTCTTTTATTACCTTTCTGCTTTTGAAGTAAGTTTGTGCGTGGTTCGTCGAGACGTACGTATGTATAAATTGAACTTTTTTGTGTATCCAAATGATTTTGCTTACGTTTATAGATTTTGTTCATTCCGTTCCTAAAGAGAATATAACGTTGGGTCAATACGATTTATATAGTTTATTCATTCATTTGTTATTCTTCTCGTTTTTCGACGTTGATAATAATAGTCGCAGTAGTAGTAGTAGTAGTAGTAGTAGTAGCTAGTACTTGGTCGTTCATAATGGAGTGAGTGGTGGGTATGTTGTTTTAACATTGATTTAATTTTTGTGTTATAAAGTATTCTAATTGTACCTTCTATGATTTATATAAATATATTTTTCACTTTGGAAACAAAGTGTTTATTTTTTTTTAGAGCTTGAGTGGACCGTGAGTGTAGCGTGAGAATACCGCGAGTATTATTCGAGCATCCCGATATCGTGAGCATACCGCAAATGTTGCTAGAGCATCCCGTGAACATGTTTTTTTTTTGTTTTTTTTTTTTTTGAGGCACGATTTCTCCCCACCCCAAATTCTGAATATAAATGAAGAGTTTCAGAACTCAATAAATCTATTTGCGGTGTGGTGAATATCTAATATTATACGTTTATTATTTGTTATTCATGCCTTTAAGAACACATACATTTTTGCCTTTTCAGCAAATATTGTGAGGTACTCACGTAAAATCATATTCTGTGTTGATTCATTGGTATTCTTGGGAAATTTCTATTTCAGTATAAAAATGGATTTACCGATTCATTTCTCTCTCTCTCTCTCTCTCTCTCTCTCTCTCTCTCTCTCTCTCTCTCTCTCTCTTTCTCTCCTTTCTTTCTCTTTTTTTCTTTTTTCTCTTCTTTCTTTTCTTTCTTTCTCTTTTCTTTCTTTCTTTTCACTTTCTTTTCTCTCTTTCTTTTCTCTTTCTTTTTTCTCTCTCTCTCTCTCTTTCCACACACACACACCTACATACCTAACTACACACGCACACACATTACCCTGTCTTTCAACGTTTTTGTCTGTCAGAATGTTTCAAAGGGAAGTTGTTTTGTTAATTGGTCAGTAATTTTCACATTTATTTATAATTTTATAAATTTTAACTTTTCGTGTTAAGATCATCATCCGGTGATAAGAGCAATAGGAAGAGGGGCTACTTCTCTCTCTCTCTCTCTCTCTCTCTCTCTCTCTCTCTCTCTCTCTCTATATATATATATATATATATATATATATATATATATATATATATATGTATATATATATACCTAGATAAATAATACTATAATAATATAATAATATACTTAATATATATGCATAACATAATAAAAATAATATAACCTTAACCAACAATAATAATATGTACCGATTTTATATTATTTATAATATGTATATAATAATCAATATTAATATATAGATATGAATCTCTTAATATGTACGTATATGTAATATATATATATAACTTAACTTAACCAACAATAAATATATATATATAATATAACTATATATATATATATATATATATTATTTCTTTGGCGTTTCAGATTTGTTAATTTGTTTTGGCTTGCTTTTCATGCGTTTAATGTGAAAATTATTATTATTATTATTTTTATTATTATTATTATTATTATTATTATTATTATTATTATTATTATTATTATTATTATTATTATTTTTATTATTACCATTATTATTATTATTATTATTATTATTATTATTATTATTATTATTATTATTATTATTATTTCTAATATTATTATTATTATTAATATTATTATTATTATTATTATTATAATAATTATTATTATTATTATTATTATTATTATTATTATTATTATTATTATTATTATTACTTATACTGTTGTTGTTGTCTTTGGTTTTTGTTGTTGTCTTATTATAATAATATGTTTACAAGAAATCTTTTTTTTTCTTGCTCGTTAATCTGACGTTTCAAGGGAGATTTTCTCCCTTTTTCTTAAGATAAAAATGTTTCTTTTGAGCGTCCTTAAAAACCGTGTTCTCCCCACACACCCCCCCCCCCAAAGGGGAACAATCCCCTCTCCCTAAAAGCGATCTGTTCTCAGGACCTTCGTCGTTGATAATCATAGCCCCACCCATAGTCGAGTGAGAGTTCCTCTGCCCCGTCGTTTCCTTAACACCACCACCTCCGTCACCGTTCATAATCATAGCCCCACCCATGTAAAATTCCTTTCCCCCCCTTCCCCATCCCAATCCTGGATGTACTCCCCACCCCCTCCCACCTCCAACAGCGTCATCAGAGTTCTCATTCGTGAATTATAGGCGCTTGTCATTTGCATAAATTGCACCTGGGATCTCGTCGGCGCTTTTGAAGAACACAGATAGAAGAGTCACAAAAGATCATTCGAGAAATGTATATATACGGGTAAGATGGATGGTGGGGAGTGGGGTCTTGAGGCACATGACTTAGATAAAAGACAAGATAGTGGAAGTAAAATATTGAGGTAGCTGATAGTATTGTTATGGTGATATATATTTTAGGTAGAGTGGTTGGCGGGTTGATGCTTTTCGTGATGTTAATGAAAATTTTCTCTCTCTCTCTCTCTCTCTCTCTCTCTCTCTCTCTCTCTCTATATATATATATATATATATATATATATATATATATATATATATATATATATATAACCAACAATATATGCTTATATATATATATATATATTTTTCCTATTTATATATATATATATGCTAACACTTTAATAATAATATATGGGTATATATATATATATATATATATATATATATATGCCAACCTCTAGAACTATAACATAATAACTTAATATATATATATACATATATATATATATATATATATAATATATATAGATATATATATATATAATAATATATGTATAAGCAGTAAATATATGTTTATATATATATATATATATATATATATATATATATATATATATATGATAAGGATAATTAACCTCCCATGCTGGTTTTCTAACCCGCACTCTCGCTGTTGTTAAAGCATGCGTGTTACCACACCACGATAGTAAAGGAAACTCACCGTTTACTTCTGAAAGATTACTATCTTCCCAGAAGAATAAGGCATGTCAGTACTTAGACAGTGACCTTTGGCAGACCTCTCCGCTCACACTCGGGTTAAGGGTCACGCAGGGTTTTGATTCAGGGAGCAGTGGTATCAGTAAGAAATCTAGAACTGTTAACACACGCTCACAGTTCGTAAAATGATAAGGATAATTAATCTCCCCTGCTGGGTTTCGAACCCGCACCCTCGCTGTTGGTAAAGCAGGCGTGTTACCACCTGACCACGATGAGCTGAAAGGAAATCCACCGTTTACTTCTGAAAGATTACTATCTTCCGAGAAGAATAAGGCATGTCAGTACTTAGACAGTGACCTGAGAAGTAAACGGTTGGTTTCCTTTTAGCTCATCGTGGTCAGGTGGCCAGCAACGGTCAATTTTTCTCTCTATGTTGATGACCTGGCGCTATATATTGCCGGTGCCAGGCTGCCATTTCTTGAAAGGCAACTTCAACTAGCTCTATTAAGAATAATTCACAATGAGGTAATTCCCATGGCTTCCTTTTCTCACCCACCAAAACCTCAGCAGTACTATTTAAGAAAAAGGGGAGTCGAAGAACCTGCCACCTTCCTCCCGCGAACCTAACCTTACATGGTTCACCCATTCTTGTAACTTCACAAGTCAAATTAGGACTCATTCTAGATGACCACCTAACATACGCACCTCACATTAAACTCCTGAAAACGACTTGTCATCGCGTACTTGACCTATTACGTCATCTCGCCTCAAAATCTTTGGGTGCTGATCGCAATTCTCTTTTACGTCTCGACACCGCCCTAATTCGATCGAAGCTGGAATATGGCTGCGTAGTATATGGCCAGGCCTCCCCAACTCTACTACACCTGTTATATCCCATCCAAAATGAGGTGATTCGTATCTCCACTGGAGCCTTCCGATCGTCCCCGGGTGAGTCTTGAAGTTGAATTCGATGTGATGCTACTCTCTCTTCGAAGGGAATACATCATGTGCACAAGTTATCTTCGCTTTCAAACCCCAATGCCATCTGCTCAAACACTGATTCTGCGAGTGATACCTCAGAATCCTCCTTGCACGCTTGCACGATGTAATACTTACACGCCTCCGTATTGGCTGGTCACACCAATATCACTTACATCCACTACATGTCACGGGACCCTCCTCCCATCTGCAAATTTTGCCGTCGCCATACCCCACAATCTGTTCACCATATCTTCATTAATTTTCTTCAACTGGTCCCGATTCACCGTCGTCA
This sequence comes from Trachelipus rathkii, assembly GCA_015478945.1. Taxonomy (NCBI): domain Eukaryota; kingdom Metazoa; phylum Arthropoda; class Malacostraca; order Isopoda; family Trachelipodidae; genus Trachelipus; species Trachelipus rathkii. The sequence goes on along the minus strand of JABUQX010144674.1, from coordinate 18,782 downwards.
TTTTCCTACTTTATGGTCCATAACATCTTCTAAAAGGTTATCCCATATCTTATCTGAATCCTTCCACTTTAACAGTAACTCGATTTTCTCTTATCTTCATATCTTCAAGAACTGAATATTCTTTACAACAATGTTATGTAATATGATTACTATTTACAATGTAAGAACATCTTTTTATTTACCTTTTTATTTATTTTTGACTAAATGTTCATTTCGCCATCTAAATTTTATTTGACATTTAAAATATGTATGAGCGAAGACCCACCGATGAAGTTGATTATTCAATCCAGTGTGGCCGCTTCTCAGTGGGCTGTGGTGGGTCCTGTACATGAACTCAAAAAAAAAAAAAGAAATAAATATTTGCAGCATCCACATATTTTTTAGCTGACCTTTATAACCTAACCTAACTCTATCCTCCGATTATATATTTATCTGTCTCTCATGCTGAATCACTACTTTCCGTCGACATTTTAAGATTTATATAGCAGCTGTTGGCTGTTTAATGCAGTATTATGTCTCTCAATGTAGAGAACCACTTTCGATAGTGTCTTAAACACTCCTCAAAAGTACGTTTGATAAATTATGTCTTGTATTTCGTTGCATATTCTCGACATTCTTTTATGAACCATTTAAACATGAATTAGTTTTCGAGAGGAAAATTTATGGAATATTTTTCGAATGAAAGTTTATCGAATATTTTTCGAATGAAAGTTTATCGAATATTTTTCGAATGAAAGTTTATCGAATATTTTTCGAGAGGAAAGTTTATGGAATATTTTTCGAATGAAAGTTTATCGAATATTTTTCGAATGAAAGTTTATCGAATATTTTTCGAATGAAAATTTATCAAATATTTTTCGAATGAAAGTTTATCGAATATTTTTCTAGTGAAAGTTTATGGAATATTTTTCGAATGAAGGTTTATCCAATATTTCTCGAATGAAAGTTTATCGAATATTTCTCGAATGAAAGTTTATCGAATATTTTTCGAATGAAAGTTTATCGAATATTTTTCGAGTGAAAGTTTATCGCATATTTTTCGAATGAAAGTTTATCGAATATTTCTCGAATGGAAGGGTAAATTTCTAGATTCTAGAGTTCTAGATTTACTAAGAATCAAAGATGAAGAAAAGTAGATTTTAAAAGACCAATTAAAGTTAATACTATTTATGGGACGATACCAAAATAATTTTCGATTTTCGATTGAGAAATTTCAAAAATTTCCGATGCCGATTTTTCCGATTTTCAATGTCGATTTTTTGTTCATCACAATAGTTTATAATGATTTCCAATTCCGATTCTTAAAAAAAAATCCTTTTTTCAATTGCGATTAAAGAAAAATTACCGATTCTTTCTGTTCTTGATGCTGACTTGATGCCGATTCATCGGTCCATCACTAGTTAAAACCAGCCTAATAGTCTGGCAATCTTCTTTCTTTACACTCTTAATATTATCTAAATCAGCTTGTCTCAAACTGTGGGGTTGCTGACTCGAAGAGTATCTTAAAAATAAAAATACCCTCTTCTAGGAGGGGAACTACTCTAGGTTAACTGCTGCCTAGGATCCTCACGAGGAATCGAACACGGAACTTTCACCACGCGAAATCATATCTGTTTGATCTTGGGTAGCAGCAATTGTATAAGAGAGAGAGAGAGAGAGAGAGAGAGAGAGAGAGAGAGAGAGAGAGAGAGAGAGAGAGAGAGAGAGAGAGCTAAGACATAAACAGAGCAGACAGACAGACAGACAGACAGACAGACAGACAGACAGACAGACAGACAGACAGACAGACAGACAGACAGACAGACAGACAGACAGACAGACAGACAGACAGACAAGACAGACAGACAGACAGACAGACAGACAGACAGATCCATAATTCATACTAATTAGTGGCAAAGTCCAATCCCCAAAACTTTTCATTTCGTGAAGTCATAAATTTTTAATATTGTTTAATATTCAGCCAATTAGTAAGAATTTTTTAGAGCATGTATACTTGGGCGAGATACAAATTTTTTATTTAGATCAATTTTTTTTATATGCCTTACCTTTTTGCCGCTGTTCACTGGAAAATTTTCAAATTTTTGACAATTTTCCCCTGAATAGCGGCAAAATGATAGGGTATACAAAAAATTACCTAAATAAAAAAATATGTATCTAGCCTAATTGCACATGCTCCAAAATTTTAATATTGATCAAATGAATATTAAGAAAGTTATCGCGCTCTTTCATTTTATTACAGCGAAATGGAAATTTATGGCGAATTTGCATTGGCAATGAACTGGTATGAGTTATGGAAAACTAAACTTGAAATTTTTAAATACATGTTTCTTATTTATACATTTCAAGTTTGAACATTTCAATAAAGGTTGTAGAAAGATAAATGCTCGTTCATATATGTTCGAATCAATAAGATCGATGAGGAGATCTTTTCCCAATAACGGTAAAAAAAAAATTCTCTGCTTCCGTTCTAAAAATAATGATAATTAACTAATTATCTAATTTTAGGCTGAGAAAAACGAATATGTTCTTAAAATCTTTATATTAAATCTAGTTTTTGAGATATACTGCATTATAATTATGTATTAATGAGAAGTATTAAATATAAACTTTAATTATCTACGTATTTTGAAATGAGATGTAGGAAGTGTTATAGTTTACGAAAATAATAAGAAATATCTTAAAAATACAAAGAGAGTTGTTAAAACCACACCTTATGAAAGTTATAGTGACTTACTCAGTTGTTTGATTACCTTTTCTTTTTGCATGCCGATTATACGTGTCAACCGGAATGTTCCTTTTCATAGTCGAATAGAAGTCTGCAAGCATAGATGGATTCCATTTTCCCTTGTATCTTCGTTTTATGACTGAAATATCCTGGAGGAATCGGTCTCCGTGCTCATCATTTACTGCATCACAGTTATCTGGGAATAAATACAGATGTAGATCGAGATATTGAAATTTGAGTATGAAACTTATTTGAAAGGTTGTTCATAATCTCAATATAGTTTTCAACCCTTCTGTTGCCGAGAAAGCCATGAACAACGCTTTCAAATGTTTCCCAAACTTCTTTCTCGCTGGTATTGAGCATTTGCCTTAAATTTTCGTTTACAGAAGATCACGAATCTCTGGGCCAACGAAAATTCCTTCCTCAATTTTGGCGTCACTCAGCAGTGGAAATTCCTCCCTCAGGTGCTTGAACCACCTCTTCATCTTATTTATCCCTCCCGCAATATTCTTCATTAATCCCAGTTTGATGCGTAAGGGAGTAAAGGAGAGAGAAAAATTATATTTCGTTCAACTAGAGGGCTATGTTGTACATTTTTAATCCCATAGTACAGACTCCTCGCTGGCCATATTTTCTTCTTGGAGTGCAAGACTTTCATGATTCTCCCATTTGCAAAGGAAGCAGCAGTACTTTGTGTACTCTGATTGTATGCCCAGTAGTATCCCTATGACTTTTTAAGTCTCCAAAGATATGCCATTTTATTGGTGTTCTTGATACATGATTGATTCCCGAAATATTTTCATGTTTTCACGTTTCCTTCATATGGACATCATGCCCTACAGGAAAAGAAGGAAGTGAATTAATATTGTGCAGCAAAACAGCTTTAAACTCAATTTTGAGGAGTCTATAAATTGTCTCTTGCCTTGAGGATGGTACAATACTTTCATGAATATGATATAAAATCTTTTTTCCTACTTCTATACATTGTCACTTTCACATAAGGTTGGAGAAGATTCCACTGTTGGAGTCTTGATCCCAGAAGTTCTGCTTTGTACTT
>JABUQX010144674.1:0-7500 GCA_015478945.1 Trachelipus rathkii | reverse complement strand
ATTATTAGTTATTATTATTAGTTACTATTATTATTATTATTAATATTATTATTATTATTATTATTATTATTATTATTGTTATTATTATTATTATTATTATTATTATTATTGTATTATTATTATTATTGTTTATTAGTTATTTTTAGTATTATTATTTCTATTATTGGCGTTATTATTATTATTAGTTATTTTTTATTGTGTTCTTTTCTGTTTATATTTTAAATTTTTAATTTTGTAATAGTTTCTTCTTTATAAATTATAGTTTTAATATATTTTCTAGACCTGATGATGACACTTGTTGTCGAAACGTCGGTCGATCACTATATAAATGTTTAAATATGCACTCGCCTCCCATTTCACTCTACGTTTGAAGTTTTCTAGAAACAGAAGTTTCATTCTCTCTCTCTCTCTCTCTCTCTCTCTCTCTCTCTCTCTCTCTCTCTCTCTCTCTCTCTCTCTCTTTTTTTTTCTTTCTCTTTCTCTCTCTCTCTCTCTCTCTCTCTCTCTCTCTCTCTCTCTCTCTCTCTCTCTCTCTCTCTCTCTCTCTCTCTCTCTCTCTCTCTCTCTCTCTCTCTCTCTCTCATATTATTTGAAATATATGTATAAATAATATATATATATATATATTACTATTCATATATATAGACTCATACTATTTTTATATTTAGATATATATATATATATATTACCACTATTACAGTTACCATTGCTATAATTATTCATATCAAATTTAGCCCATCACCTAACTTACCTAGTTTTTGATAGACAAATGCAAACTGGTACTGAAAAACTCAATACCTTTGACTCAAGTAAACTCCTTCTACTGAAAAAAGATCTTTGTCCAGAAATTCACTCCACAAATCCAAAAACCTAATATTTTCTGAAAAACCATTTCCTAACCCTTTCATTTAAACCTAAAGTGCTACTTCTCCATTTTTGACCTGCACCTAACCTAGGTAAAATCCCAGAAATCGTGCACCTTCTGCCACTAGTTTTCATCTTCTGAATGAACCTCCTATAATCTGCTATTAATACTTCTGACCTTCTATGTCATATATTATTTGTACCCACATGCATAATCACATTTGAATCGATATTTGTAAACTCAATCTCTCTATCTATCATACCCACGATATCTACTCACTTTGGCACTTCGATAACATACTTTCAATTGTTTCCTTCTATCCGTATTTTGAAAAGTTCTATCTAGGTATCGTATCATAGTGTAAAATTATAAAAAACTCAACATTACCATTGTTCTCTCTCTCTCTCTCTCTCTCTCTCTCTCTCTCTCTCTCTCTCTCTCTCTCTCTCTCTCTCTCTCTCTCTCTCTCTCTCTCTCTCTCTCTCTCTCTCTCTCTCTCTCTCTCTCTCTCTCTCTCTCTCTCTCCTCTCTCTCTCTCTCTCTCTCTCTCTCTCTCTCTCTCTCTCTCTCTCTCTCTCTCTCTCTCTCTCTCTCTCTCATCGCATCTGTAGTTGTAAACAATAATCGAATTCAATACTATTTATGTGATTAGCAATCAAATGAAAAATTGATAAAATAGAATGATTAATTGTATTAATTATTATAATTGTTTAAGAATGAATTATTTCAATTTTTGAAATTATTTTTATATACTAAGAAACTCCTGTCTACAGCCTTATACATATATATATATATATATATATATATATATATATATATATATATATATATATATATATATATATATATATATATATATATACTATTCTGCTATAACATATATATATATATATATAATATATATAACTGCTGTAATATATATATGTGAGTTAGCGAGCACAAGAATATTTTGCACCGCACTGCACCGCACCGGTGCGTCGGCAACCTTAGTATGTACGCTGCAAGTAGTGTGTATTTGTGTGTTGTAGCATGTTGTGTTGGTGAGCAGCTCGTTGTGAATAAGCTTTTTCGGTTCTTTTCCCTCCTTCGTTTCTTCCGACGGCGAATAAATGCTCGTCCTTTGAAAATTGCTTCAATAAATATTCCTCTCTCTCTCTCTCTCTCTCTCTCTCTCTCTCTCTCTCTCTCTCTCTCTCTCTCTCTCTCTCTCTCTCTCTCTCTCCTCTCTCTCTCTCTCTCCTCTTCGGTAGTAAAGAAGTTTTATTATTATTATTATTATTATTAATATTATTATTATTATATTAGGGGAATATTCCAAATGGAATTTTAGTATGCTACTTATTAGATAATGGATAACGAATTATTCAGCCGAATTCCTAACAATAATTTTCTTTATTATTTATTATTATTATTATTATTATTATTATTATTATTATTATTATTATTATTATTATTATTATTATTATTATTATTATTATTATTATTATTATTATTATTATTATTATTATTATTATTATTATTATTATTATTATTATTATAAGTTATTATTATTATTCTAATTTATAAATTAAATCTGTAATGTTTTATTTTTTCTTAAGATTTGAGAGTTGATCTTTCGTTTTGATTGTGGTGTTAAGCGGAATTACGGAGCGAGAGCCGCATCCGCAGCCGGTGCCAGAGCCGTGGGACCGAGAGATTTATAAAATCTTTTCGTGAAGCGTGAGAGACACGTAATAAGAGGTTTCGAACTGGAATAATTTTAAAATGATGGACCCCCATAGCTGTCAATAATTTTACAATGATGGGAGCCAGAGTTTGTCATATATATATATATATATATATATATATATATATATATATATATATATATATATAAAAATAGATTTACTATATATATATATCAACATATATATATATATAGATATATATATATATATAATATATATATATATATATATATATATATATATATATATATATATATAATATATATATATATATATATTATATATATATATATATATATATATAACATATATATATATATAACAATATATATATATATATATATATATATGTACGATTTGAAAGAACTAGTGTTATGTTCTTTTCCTCATGGTGCTAATCAAGTGAGCTAATAAAGCTCGAGGTCGCTTTGTGACCTTTATGGAAGGGGCTCAGCTAAGATGGAGTTTTCCAGTCGTAGTGACACATTTATTACAGGTCAGGAGGGGAAGAGAGTAAATATATATATATATATATATATATATATATATATATATATATATATATATATATATATATATATATATATATATATATATATAAACTATATATATATAATAAATTATTTTTATTACTTTATTTTTGATTTGTTATTCTTCTCCTTTTATTTGATTAATTTATTCATATTATACGTAAAATTATGTTCTATCCCTTATTTACATTAAGAGTTATTAGAACCTTCATCCCCCCCCCCCCCCCCCCCAAATTAGTAATGTGATATATATATATATATATATATATATATATATATATATATATATATATATATATATATATATATATCCTATATATATATATAGCATATATATATATATATATAACTTCATGCTCTCTGCTCTCAAGGGCAATCAAACCTTAGTATATATATATATATATATATATATATCTTCTTACTTCTGCCTATATATTGCTATATATGTGAGTTGGTTCCGTTAAGAAATTGCTGACGTGTTGTGAAGTAATTTCTGTAGTATTCACGGTCTCTATTCTAATTTCCACTTTGTCGTGAAACATCACCTCTCTTCGTGGAGGGTTCACTTCGTGTTCTTAATAGAAACTTTGTTTTTGAGGACAAAAAGCAAATCCCTGTAGTTCTTTTTGATTCTTAATGTCTCTGCGCTCAAATTTCATCCAAAGACTGATTTTGTTTGTTTAAGTGTTATTGATTTTTAGTCTTACAAATATCTTTCCCTATGACCTATAAGATTTCTTGTTAATTAGCCCTTAGATATTCATATGTTCTTTACTTATCTAATAAATGTACTAACTATACTAAATTCTTTTACTATTTGAACTATAATAAAACACATTCTCTTATCAAGTTCTCACAATATAATCTTTCTTGGTCATTTCATTGTTCTTTCCCATAGTTCTCAAAGGTTCATCTAATTACCTCGTTTTTTTTTTTTTTTTTTGTTCTCAATCGCTAAAATCTTGAACATTTAATATTTTTCAGTACTAGTATTCCTGATCGACTTGAAGATTATCTCAACGTTCTAGACCTTTCTTCGTAACTTTCACTTTCCCAGCATTTTCAAGATTCCGTGTATCATCAGTTTATTTCGCATTTTTACTTTCGAATTTGTCCAGTATTGGGTGGGTATTCCACATACCCAATGCCATTATCTCAAATGTGAATTAGAAATAAAAAAGAAAAAGTTGGGATTCTAAATGTAATTATATTTCAAAAATGAAATTGTACATAAAATATAGCAACCTTATGTAACCTTAGTAACACCAACATATATATATGCTCCAACAACGCTTAGCAGCAACCCAACAATAATATACAACATATATATATGCTGCTGCTGTATATAGCAAAGGCAATTCCAAGCATTGGCTTTTTTGCTACAGCTATGGTCACATATCATAACTTCTTCAACTATAATAACCAACTTGTATATGTATACATTATTTATTTATTTATTTATTTATTTACCTATCTATTTATTAAACAAATATATATATATATATATATATAAATATATATATATATATAAATAGCATAACATTTATATATATATATATATATATATATAGCCTAACTAACATAATATATAACAATAACCTTTCATATATCCTTTCTTCACTCAACTATATCTTCTTTCTTTCTACTTTATTTTAGGTTTATACATATAACAATTTTTTAGCGCCAAAAACTATTCGTTGTAGGATCTGACTTTTCCATAAAAATGGAAATTTTTTCTTCCGCGAAATCAAGAAAGAAAGAATATATATATATACTTAATATATATATATATATATATATATATATATATATATAATAACCAACATATATATATATATAACATATATATATATATATATATATATAACCTTATATATAGCATAACATATATATATATATATATATATATACTATATATATACATACACTTCTCTATATATATATATATATATCCAATATATATATTGTAGGTGTGCTCTTATGTTTTAATAGTAAAATCTTGATAATTAAGTAATTAAATTAATTAATTGCTCTTCTACTTGCCTTTTAATTTATTAATAAACACACCATTAATTCCGTTTCCCAATCCCCCCTCCAGAACACCCCACCCCCGCTCTCTTTTGAGGGTAGATTTGATGTGAAAATAAAATCGTGCTAAATTCATTCATAATCGAACCACGCCCCTTCTCTGAGGGGAGGGGGGAGCAGCAGGTTTTTGGTCGCTCTTAACAAGTACGATAATACAAGGGGGAGGGGTCTCCCTCTCTCATATACATTACAAACTGTTTTTGAAGGTGTTATTATTATTGCTCTCCATTACATACACATTGTATTTGAAATATGCATCGCGAGCTCTCTCGACGAGTGGTAGAGTTGCATTAAACTCTTGGTGTCTTGAAGGGCAGTATTTTTTTCTGCTTGGAGGAACGGTACATACCCTCGGTTGGTAAGGCCTATAGAAAACACCCTATAAATACGCGCGCACACACACACACAGTTTTTTTAAGGTAATGCATCCATCCGCCTGCATGGTTCAGCGTCTCGTAGAGTACTTTACTGGTCAAGACCTTCGTACCCCACGTTTTACTTGTGACGATATTCCAGTTCATGTATAAGTACATACAATTAATTCTCCGCCCCACCCCACTCATGGTTTATTCCGGATTTAATAATAATAATAATAATAATAATAATAATAATAATAATAATAATAATAATAATAATAATAATAATAATAATAATAATAATAATAATAATAATAATAAAACAAGGTTATATATATAATATATATATATATATATATATATATATATATATAACTAACAACAATAATATATAATATATATATATATATATTGCTTTCAACAACATATATATATATATACTATTTTAACAACAACCATATATATATATATATATATATATTACAAGTGACCTAACAGGTTAGGGTACTTGTAAAAAAAAGCTCATTACTTTTCCTTGTAATTCTATTATTATTATTATTATTATTATTATTATTATTATTATTATTATTATTATTATTATTATTATTATTATTTAGTCTTTTTCATATGCAGAATACCTTTCATTTTGATAATATAACCTCCTACCCCCATTTCTTATTTTTACTATCTTCTGTAACGTCTCCCCCTTCCCCCGGGGGCCCAAAAACGCCCATTTTTTTTTATTTCTTTACGTTTTTAAATTTTACCAATTTGTTTTATTATATAAATATATATTTTATTTCCCTTTAAATTATTTTTTTAAAAGTTTTTTTTTTTTCCCTTTTATGTGTCAACGCCTTTTTTTTGTTCATTTTAGGAACCCACCCCCGCTCCCCTCTTTTGTCTCCCCCCAGCTCTGTAAAATCTCTTTCTAAATTTTGTTTCTATCCCTTACATACTTACCCCCCACCCCCACACACACACCCCTTCCAAGCCCATCGTCTTTTTAAAATCTCATTTTGAAGTCAACATTGTTAAAGTTTTATTTTTATTTTTATTTTTATTTATAAGATTTTTTTTTTTTCTTTTTCATATTTTTTTCTTGATTTTTTTTTCCTTTTTTTAATTTTTTTTGAGTTCTTTTCAAGTTTCAGAATATTTGAAGGCATTTTTGTAAAATAAATAATTTTATCTATTTTACGAATGTTATCACGTTCATACACATACGCATATATATATATATATATATATATATATATATATATATATATATATATATATATATATATATATATACTTATTTATATATATATATATATATATATATAGACAACTTCCGTATATTCATATATATAATAATAATACATATACTATATATGCTGCTATATATAACAACCTATCTACTATATATATATATCATATATAACTTCATATCTTTTTTGAAGGTTATTACACGAGCTTTTATTATTATTATTATTATTATTATTATTATTATTATTATTATTATTATTATTATTATTATTATTATTATTGTTATTACTATTATTATTATTATTATTATTATTATTATTATTATTATTATTATTATTATTATTATTATTATTATTATTATTATTTCTTACAAGTTTCATGAAAATTATCAGGGTTCTCTCTGTTTTTGATAATTTCCTCCAAAGACTAATGTTAAAAATATAAATTTGAAATTTGGTGACCTCATAACTTTTTCAGACTCATTTCTCGTCATTATTTTGTTTTTTTTTTTTATTATTATTATTCATTACAATCATTCTAATAATTTAAATTTCATGAAAATTATATATATATATATATATATATATATAAATATATATCATCTCTTATATATATATATATATAACTATATATATATATATATATATATATATATATATATATATATATATATATATTTATAT
>JABUQX010144673.1:30000-40230 GCA_015478945.1 Trachelipus rathkii | reverse complement strand
ACTTAGGTGAAATAAAATCAATTTTAAAAGTTTTCTCGTTTGGTGGTTTAAATTTTGTTTTTTTTTTTTACAGTTGGAAGGTATTAATTTTTTCGTTTCTATTATTATTATTATTATTATTATTATTATTATTATTATTATTATTATTATTATTATTATTATTATTATTATTATTATTATTATTATTATTATTATTATTATTATTATTATTATTATTATTATTATTATTATTATTATTATTATTATTATTATTATTATTAATATATTATTATTACAATTTTCAAGAATCTAATTTTCTTTTCTTTGAATTAAAAAAAATTCTCTTGTCATCAACTCTTTGTTCTTTTATATCTTAATAACCCAATTAACAATTTTTCTATTGTTTTGCATTTATCTCCCTTGTTTGTGAAAGTAATTTAGTTATAATTAACTTTTCCTATAAATCATCTTTCAATCCAGATAGTTAAGTATCATGTATGAAGAATGGCTTCTAAACCATCTCTTAAATCTGATATTATTTTTTAAAATAGTATTCTATAAATTATGATTAATTTCTTTATTTTATTTTGACATTTCTTTTATTTTGACACTTAAGACCTCAATAACATATTCTTCAGTATTTAATTGTTTTTATTTTCAAATTATTTTCGACCCTTGACACGTTCTTCGTTTCGTAACTTGAACCTCCTTTACCTTTTTTTTCAATGTATTTTCATTTTTAATTTCTTCCATAAGAATTCTTATATATATATATATATATATATATATATATATATATATATATATATATATATATATATATATATATATATATATATATATATATATATATCTCTATATATATACTGCTATGCTATATATATATATATAATCTGTTCTAATCTTCACATTCATGGATTTTCACAGGCTCTTTCACTGAATTTTTTTTTTTTTTTTTACATTTTATTTTCATTTTTAACAATTTTTCATTGTTTTTATATTCAGATGTTAAATATTTACACACCGAAATGAAAGTAACATAATTGCGCTGCAAAAATATATCCCAACTTATAAATGGAAGATTGTTTCAGAAAATTATTTAGGTGTTTCAAACAAAAATAAACTGATGAAATTGAGGCATTAATGAATATTTCAAAGTAGCTTTAATATATGACTGAGTTATTTGTCCCAATGATTGTTGAGATATTTATTTTGTTGTGTCACATTGAAACATTCGTTTTAGTAATTCTTTCTAATCAAACCTTTTAAATTCACATAAATTACATGATCATTAAATATATGTAGTACGCTCTACCTGTGTTCTTCGCTCTTCAGGGACATTGCGTGTCGCATAAATTATATACTTTCAATTTTGATTGCGTAAATCTAGAAAGAACATTGACAGCCAGTCTTTTCTCTTTTACTAGTAACTGTCAATTAAATAACTAGTGATTACCTCGAAATTGAACTAATTGTACTATAAACTAATCTAGTTTCTTTAATTAAATATCCTCTCTCTCTCTCTCTCTCTCTCTCTCTCTCTCTCTCTCTCTCTCTCTCTCTCTCTCTCTCTCTCTCTCTCTCTCTCTCTCTCTCTCTCTCTCTCTCTCTGTCTTTTTCTGATTTCTCCTTTTACCAAATCACAGAAGTAGATATACACACATATACATACACACTTACATATAACTATATATATATATATATATATATATATATATATATATATATATATATATATATATAACCTTATATATATAATATATTTATATAATATATATTATTGATATTTTAATGTTTCAAATCTCTCTCACTCCCTCCCTCGTCCAATTTAAATTTCTATTCATACCATAAAAATCTATTAAAGAATACTCTTATTCCATCAAAAGCTCATATCTTCAAATTTCAAACTTTGGGCTACATTTTTAGAATAATATGTTTTGCAAACTTCTCGAACTCTTCAACAACGGGGCAAATGTGATTCATATTCTACCAAATTCCACAGTCTTTAAGACTTCATCGTATGAGTTATTAATACGATAATCATTCTAATTACTTCTTCATGGTTAATGGGACTTTGATTTAGTCTATTACACTTAGGAAATGAAGGTCACTCTTTAATACTGGTACCCTTTTTTTAATATATATAATAATAACTATTATTATATATATATATATATATATATATATATATATATATATAATATATATATATATACATATATATATATAACTATATATATAACTACTGTAGCTTTGAATAAAATCTAAAACATCATAAAACTTTGACGGATTTAAAAAATTTGAAAAATAAATCTCATTGTTATCCACTCATGTGTCAATTACAGTATATTTATCATGTCTATTCCCCCTACTAAGCCCTGCTTTTCATGTCTATTCCACTGCTCTCTTTCAAATTTGGACATGAACATTTTTTTTTTTTTTTATTTTATTTCAATTTATTTTACAAAAAGATTTAAAAAAGTAAATTAAATTAAAAATCTAATAAAAGAAATTACCAGAGAGTGAAATAAAAACTTTTTTTTTTTACTTTTTCTCGTTTTGTGGCTTGCTTATTTTTTTAATTAATTATTATTTTATTAACACTGCGGTCTTAAATTTTTTCCGTTTTGTTTCCCTATTATTATTATTATTATTATTATTATTATTATTATTATTATTATTGTGTGTTATTATTGTTATTATTATTATTATTATTATTATTATTATTATTATTATTATTATTATTATTATTATTATTATTATTATTATTATTATTATTTTTATTATTATTATTATTAATATATTGTTATTGTTATTATTATTATTATTATTATTATTATTATTATTATTATTATTATTTTTATTTTTATTTTTATTTTTATTTTTTTTTTATTTTTATTATTTATTAAGGATCACTCTTTCAAAATCATATCTATTAAAGAAAACGTTAAATAATAGATAAACTTGATCTACCATCTTATCTCCAACTTCTTTGTTCTTCATACTTAGTATCCCAAATAACAATCTTACTGTTGTTTACCTCTACGCTCTTGTGAGTGAATTTACTGCTGTTACAGTTAGTATTGCTTTAAACCATCTTTACAAACCAGATTGCTTATAAGCCGTCTTTTAATCCTCAGATTATCTTTTATAATAATATTCAATAAATCATGATTAGTTTTCTTAATTTCAACTTTTCTTTTCATCTTTGACACTCAAGACCTTTCTTTTCGGAAATTTTTTATATATATTCTCTTCGGTATTAAATATCGTCTAATTTCAATTTAATTTTGACACTTGATACGTTCTTTGTATCTCCTTTACCGATTTTTTTCACATTCTTTTCATTTTTATATTCCTCCATAAAAATTCTTTTTCTGTTTCATTTCTAACCTTCAGATTTCTGTATTTTCACGGGCTCTTTAATTCTCCTTTTCAAAGAGTTTTCTTTCATTGTGTTTATATTCAATTATTAAATATTTAAACACTGGCGAAATGCCATAATTTGCGCTTCAAAATATGTCCAAATTTTAGGGGTCATTTATCCCAATATTAGTTGGGACGGATGGATGGTTGTAGTGAGTCAGAGAAGAATTCGTCGTAGTGATTGTCTCCAATCCAACCTTTTAAATTCACGCAAGTTACATGTTCCTTAAAAATTTGTATATACTATCTGTTTTTCTCTGTTCAGTGACATTGCGGGTCATAAAATATACGATTTCAGCCTTGATCCATCCAATCAGATAAGAACATTGCCAATCCAGTCTCTTTTACACCAACTTCGCCAGTTAAATAATTAATTGATTACCTCTATACTTACTCTACATACATTTAAACTTCTGTCTAATCTTATTCTCAGATAAAGTATTCTCTCTCTCTCTCTCTCTCTCTCTCTCTCTCTCTCTCTCTCTCTCTCTCTCTCTCTCTCTCTCTCTCTCTCTCTCTCTCTCTCTCTCTCTCTCTCTCTTCTACACCGCAAAATGATTTAATAAATATTCATAGTAAGAATGCCCTATTTCAAGTCTCCAAGACCTTGTGCACAGTATTAAATCTATTCATTATTTATAATCAGATTACCTGTATTTTATTGCCATAATATTTTTAGTTCTCCCTTTCTTCACACATCTCTGCATTTGTTCCATAGTTCTTGGAATAATATATTTCAAAGCAGCAAATGTGATTCATTTCGGCCCTAATTCTCACCCTCATTAATATTTCAACGTTATGAGTTATTTATACAATAAATTAAGAAATAAGCTTTATGTACGGAATTTAAATAGAAGCTTCAATTTTGTCTTTAACTTAGAAGTAAAGATAAATCTTTAATACTTTTTAATATAGATATGCCCTTTAGTTTATATATAGCTAACATATGCTTTCACCATATCACTATAGTAATATATAATAATATATATATATACTATTATATATGTATATATCTTTTTGCTGTCTTCTTCAACTATATACTATATTTCATAACTTTTATGTAACCATACCTGTAATATATACAATTTATATATAATAATATAATAATAACATATAATAATATATATATATATATATATATATATATATATATATCAATAATATAATATATGTATGGCATAACTCTTCAACTGCTATTCTTCCAACAACCAACCAATAGCCAACAGCCAGCATGTATCAGCCTAACTCGCCTTCATGTATGTAATTTATGTATATGTAATTTATGCTCTTTATATATATGTATAATAATATGTATATATATATATATGTATATAATAATATGTATATATGTATATAATATTAGCTCAATAATATACATATGCTAACCAATATGTATATGTATAATATGTAATAATATTTATGTATATGAAATATATACATATGTGTATAATATATGAAATAATAACAATAATAACCAGCCAATAATATGTAATATCAATATATATGTATATATGTAATATAGAGGGAATCAACCTTAATAATAATAATAATAATATGTATGTATACAGCAATATTCTTCAGCTGTAATAATATGTAGTATGTATAATATGTAACTATAATATATCATATAATAATATGTAGCCAGCCAATATACCTGTATATGTTTATATATGTTATAATAATAATATGTATATGTATTAATAATATATATATATATTGCTATCTTATAATAATAATAATAATATGTATAATAATAATACAATAATAATATGTATGTAATATCATATATATGTTTATTCCAACAATATTAAGTAAAACTAATAACTAATATTATAACCATAATAATATATAATAATAACCAGCCAATAATATGTTTATGGCATATGTAAGATGTAATATGCTCAACCTATATTTGTATGTATAAAAATATATGTATATGTATATATAATAATATAATAATAATAATAGTAATATCTTTCAACTATAACTCAATAATAATAATATGTATAATAATAATAATAATAATATATAATAATAATAATATATAATAATATGTAATAATAATAATAATATATATATGTATATATATCCTTCCCATATGTATATAATAATATATAATAACAATAATAATATATAATATGTATATAATAATATGTATGTATATATGTCTAATAATATATATTAACCAATAATATGTATATATATAATATATATATATAATATATAATATATATATATATATATATAACAATAATAATATATATTTATTATATATCTAACAATAATATATAATAATATATAATAATAATATATATATATAATATATGTAATATATATATATATGTAATAATAATAATAATAACCATATATAATATATATATAATAATATGTAATAATAATATGTAATAATATATATATAATAATAATAACAATAATAATAACTTAACAACTTGTAATGTCAGCCAATATTTATTTATTTCCAGTTGAATCGAATATTATATATATATATATATATATATATATATATATATATATATATATATATATATATATATATATATATATATATATATATGCTATCTCCACTATATCTCTATATCTTACGTTTTGATGCGAAGTTAGTCAATGATCGTCATCGTCCATCGGCAAAAATCGGCATTTTTTTACATCGTCATCGTCATCGTGAAATTTCGCCACGATTATTTTTGCCGATTAATTGTGGACAAATATTAAGGAGATTTTGAATGTGTAAGAAACTCAATAATAATAATAATAATAATAATAATAATAATAATAATAATAATAATAATAATAATAATAATAATAATAATAATAATAATAATAATAATAATAATAATAATAATAATAATAATAATATTTATATATATATATATATATATATATATATATATATATATATATATATATATATATAATATATATATATATATATATATATATATATATATATATATATATATATATATATATATATATATACTGGTATATATACTGGTATACTATATATATACCCATTTTGAGTGGTGTGGTGTGAAATGTGTTTGTGTTGCTGTGGAAAGGAATGAGAGGGGGATAGAAGGATTTGCAATTCTGATGAGTGAGTTGTGGTAGAGAGCTATGGTAGATTTTGTGTGTGTGTGAGTACTAGAAGTCTAAAGGTTAAATTTAAGTTTGAAAAGATCAAAATTTGTGTGGTTGCGACATATGATCCATCTGAGGGTAATGTTGAAAAGAGTACGATTTTCTGGGATAATCTGAATGATGTTTGGATGGAAGGTTATATTTAGTTCATTTGGGTCTCTCCTGTGCTCATTCAAGATTTTTTTTTTTTACAGTTGACACCACCGTTCACGGGCAGAGCCTATTCAAGGAGAGTGTATTACTCTCAAAGTTCGCCCTCTGGCACCATTCTGCGCATATGAGCACCAGACGCAGGCACCAAAGTGAGAGATTAAATTCAGTAGGAAGCCACAGAAGATGGAAGAGAATTCCACAAAACAGAGGTGGTGGGAAAGAAGGAAGCACCACAGCAAACTAGCCTGGAGTTACCAATGTCAACACAATACTCGTGCGAAGATACAGCACCTATTGTGCTACGAAGGCGTCGTAAAGGTGGTGGTACGCGAGTGATAAGTTCCCTCGAGCACTTGCCGCTGCGGTACCTATAGGATAGAGATAAAGCACCAACATCGCCTTGCAAAGATAGAGGGTCAAGTGAACTGGAAAGTGCAGAACAGTTTATAAGCTTTTGGCCTTTGACTCGACCCTAAAAGCCGGAGTGAAACCCAGAGCCCCCAGATATGAGAGCAGTACTCCATACATGGGCGGATAAGACACCTTTATATAGCGGAGCAACTGAGAAAAGGAGAAATTCTCACAGTCTAAACAAGAACTTCCAGTTCTTTGAGGCCTAGCAACCATTGTGATGTGAGGTTTCCAAGACATTTTTGTTTCGTATTTAGGCTAAAGATGTTTGACCATTCAGCAGGAGGGCGACAGACCATCAGAAAGAGAACCAGGAAGGAGTTAGAAGGTATTTTGGAGAAAGAGATTTGTAGAAGTTGGGTTTTATTTAAAGAATTGAATTTCACAAATTTATTTCTATCCATCAGAGAGAATAAAATCGGAAGATTAAGACGAGAGGCAATTCAGTAAAAGTGGGAGTAAAATTGATATGAGTTAAAGAATGAAGGAATGAGTCATCGAAATACGAGTGGATGGGGTTAGATAGAGGTGCAGGTGAAGGAGAAGATCATTAATGAAGGTAGGAATAAAAAGTAGAAGATAAAGACAGAACCCTGAGGAACACCACTATTGACAGAAAATAAGAAGAAGTCGCCCCATCAACAACAGCCGATATTGAGGCGATTTGAAGAAAGCTGATACTAAACTAAACCTGCAAAAGAAGGAGAGGGCTGGAGAGGGGAGGCGAGCAGGCGTTTTCACTCTTTGATCAATGCTGGATGTCAAAAAACCTTTTGAAGTCTCACAGCTGGTTCCCTAAGGCAACCACTGTCGGGTTTGATAGGAATGTATGTCAGCCAGTAGGGCTTTGTGGCAGGCCATCTTTGGCATTCAGATGATTCAGATGATCTAAGTGATTAGAAGGGTTTCAAAAAGTCTTTAGGGCTAAAATTTTAGGCTGAAGCTACAGGGCATTAGTTGAAGGATGAGCAGCTTCTTTTTCGGAATAGGTTGGACATGTGAGAGCTTCCAACACTGAGGGGAGGGAAAGTGCTAGTATTGAGACATAGAGAATATAGTTGAGCTAGGGGCCAGAAGAGTTGGCCTTTCAGTTTGGGAGTGCCTTTGTGATCAGATCAAACTAAGAGGGAGGAAGAGGCCAGTTTTAGAGTTGCTGAGATGAAAGGTAATAGTGGAGAGAATGGAGGTTGCTTTTCTTTGATGAAAGCCAGCTTTGCTCGTCGAAGAGTATCTCTGCAACGATTTCTAGCTGAATGAAAATGGCAGAGAGCGATAGGAGAACGAGAATTTTTCCACACTCGATAGGCACTGTCTCTAGCCTGAATGGCCAGAGAATAAGCACGATCGAACCATGGATTATGAGGAAAGAAAGATTTAGTTTTAGAAGGTATGAATGAGGAAAGAAAAATTTATCTGAAGAAGGAATGAACCTGCTCATCCCATCAACGATTACAGCTCCCTCCTTATCTTTTAAATCTTTATACATCCATCATTAATCTTTATTGAGGTAGCCAATTTGCTATCATCTGCAAACTTGGAAACCTTACATTTAAGTCCCTGGTCTAAATATTTTAAACATGTATGAGGAACAGCCACTTGACCTAAGAAATCGTTACGGACCACAAACATGTCTCCTCATTTCCATTAATAAATACTTTTCATTTTCATTGATTAACTATTATTATTATTATTATTATTATTATTATTATTATTATTATTATTATTATTATTATTATTATTATTATTATTATTATTATTATTATTATTATTATTGAGACTTAAGGAATCAAAAATTTTGATCGCTAAAATAATCTCAGGGAGTGTGAGTCACATCCCTCCTCTTCATCTCTATATATATATATATATATATATATATATATATATATATATATATATATATATATATATATATATATATATATATATATATATATATATATATATATATATATACTTTGCTCTCTTCACTGCTATATTTATATGTATACAGAGAGAGAGAGAGAGAGAGAGAGAGAGAGAGAGAGAGAGAGAGAGATTTTTAAAATAGTTTTTCAATTAATCGTCATCGTCATCGTCATCGTCAGAAGTCGTCGTCAGTGAGTGAAATTTGCTCTAAATCGTCAGAAATCGTCGTAGTCATCCCGACCAAAGATTTTCGTAAATCGTCCCATCATAAATATATATATATATATGTATATATATATATATATGTATATATATATATATATATATGTATGTATATGGCATAACCTTATAATAACCTTCCAGCTGCTCCTTCTTCTATCTCCAACCAATATTATGTAATATATATATATATATATATATGTATATGTATATGTATATGTTTATATATATCATAATAATAATATATATATATTATATGTATATGTAGCCATATATGCTGCTGCTCTTCAACAGCCAGCCAGCCAGCCAGCCAGCCAGCCAGCCAGCCAGCCAGCCAGCCAGCCAGCCCGCACAAAGTCGGAACGCTTCGGATCCTTATATATATATCTCATCCTGCTCTATACTTAGCCACCATATATCTATATTTATATATATCTATATATATATCTTATAATAATATGTATGTAATATATATATATATATATGTATATATAATAAATATATATATATGTTTATATATAAATAATAATAATATATATCTATATATATTATATATATATATGTATCTATATATATATCTAATATATATATGTATAATATGTATATATATAATAATTATATGTATATGTATATAATAATATGTATATAGAGTAAAAATAGTTAATAATAATAATAATAATAATAATAATAATAATAATAATATATATATAATAATAATAATATATAATAATAATAATAATAATAATAATAATATATATGTAATTTTGTATATATATGCATGGAAATATGTAATATGTAAAAGGTAATATCAATAATAATATGTAATAATAATAATAATATAATAATAATATATATATATATCATAATATATATTATAATAATATATATGTAATATGTATATGTTATATATAATATTGTATGTATATGTATGTATATATGTATATTCCAACAATAACAACCAACATATATATGTAT
>JABUQX010144673.1:17500-25000 GCA_015478945.1 Trachelipus rathkii | reverse complement strand
CTGGGATACGATTCAGTGCCTCTCAGGACCGAGATACGATCCCTCGATCGCTGAGTTAAGACTTCGCGTCTTAAGCCCCTGTGCTAACGGCTCAGTGAGATGATATGTATTTTATGTTGGTCTGGTAATAATAATGTTGAAGAGGACTCGCGAAATAATAAAAATAATAATAATAATAATAATAATAATAATAATAATAATAATAATAATAATAATAATAATAATAATAATAATAATAATAATAATAATAATAATAATAATAATAATAATAATAATAATAATAATAATAATAATAATAATAATAATAATAATATATTTAAATAATTATCATCATAATTATAATACTGTAATGAAATATTAATATAGGGATAATATGAAATTGCTTTCATAATTATAATGATTTTCAGATATATATATAATAATAATAATATGTAATATAATATATGTATATCTTATATATATATAACCAATAATAATAATATGTAATAATAATAATAATATATGTATATATATATTAACTATATATATATATTAATAATAATAATAATATGTATATATATATATATAATAATAATAATATATAATAATAATAATATATATATGTATAGCCAATATGCTCTTCTTCTTCAATAACCAGCTCCAACCATAATAATATGTATATATAAAAATATAATAATATATATATAATATATATATATATATAATAATGTAAAGATATGTTGATATATATATATATATATATATATATATATGTTTATATATCTATTTACTATACATATGTCTTTCGTTTCAGTAGTCTGAGGCGAGGAAAGGGGGGATACAAGTAAAGGATGAGATCATCGCCCAGAGAAGAGTTGTTTTTGATCAATGTAAGCAACACGCATAAGAAAAAAAGATGAAGAAAAAGAAGAAGAAAGAAGAAAAAGAAAAGAAGGAAAAGAAAGAGAGGAAGAAAGAAAGAAAAAGATTATGGAAAAAGCAGAAGCGTTATAGTGCTTTGCGTTTGGGTCGATGTTATCTCCATATTCGAGCTTAAGACCAGTATATATATATATATATATATATATATATATATATATATATATATATATGTATATATATATATATATATATGTATATAATATATATATATATATATATATATATATATAACATATATATATATATATATATATAATATATATGAAAGAAAAAAAAAAAAGATGAAAAAGAAACACAAGAAGGAGGAAAGAAGGAAAACAAAGATGACTTTAGTTTTAGGTCGGGCTTATCTCAGACGCATGCGCATAGTGCTAGAGTAGATTACTGAAAGTTTGATATTATGCTTATTTATATATATATATATATATATATATATATATATATATATATATATATATATATATATATATATATATATATATATATGTATAAAATATAATACAAAATATATAATATATGTATATACATAACCAACCAACAATTAATAATATTAATAATAATAATAATAATATATATATATATATATATATATATATATATATATATATATGAGTGTTTTAACATTTGAATTGCTACTATATACTTCTGGAAAGTAGGAGCTGTATATAATTCAGGTTTAGACCATAAATTGTGCACGGGTTGGTAATCATTTGATGTTGAAGTTAAAAGAATTAAACAGAACCTAATAAACTGTAACCACCCTTTAAATTTAACAGAAAAAATAATAAACAAAACAAACAACAAACTCTATAGAAAATAAAAACGGGAGATTACGAACAATACAATATCTCTGAAAGCATTAACTATAATTTTAAAATTTCAAACGCAAAAGACTTCGATAAAGGAAAAATTCCTAAGCGGTATTATCAACACCCACATTAAGTCTACAAGCAACTCAACAATCACAGTTAAACTATACCCCAAAACCAGAAAACTTTCTTCCTACTTCTCTACTAAGGAAACCTTTTCAATTAATCACCATGTCGCGTACCATTTCGCCTGTTCCGAGTCTGACTGTTACACTATTAATAGATTAATAAATAGAGCATACCAGTATGTATGAAAATGTATGTATAAAATATATATACACCGCATAACAAGAAAACTATAGCTGATATATCAAAGTCATTTAAAATTTGCACTCCTCAAGCGAAAAGCAAAAACTAAAAATAGCTGAAGCTTACTACATAAGACATCATAAACCAGACATTAACATAATGTTCCTTAGATTAAATATAATATGAAATGCTACCTAAAATTTAGTAACTTTGTGTTAAAATAATTCATTCAACTGCTAGAATCGAAACTCTGAAGACGCCTGAGGTTTACAGACGAAACCGGTCAGGAACCAACAGATATAAATATGCCTTATAGTTTCTTTGTAAATTATTTTCTAGAATATTTTTAAGAAAATTAAATGAAAATTAGAAGAAAACATTTCGTGAATAGGAAGCTAAAGGCAGAACTTATATTAAAACAAAAGTTGATATAGAATTTCTAAATGATATTAATAATAATGAAAATAATAATAATAACAATAACAATAACAATAACAATAACAATAATAATAATAATAATAATAATAATAATAATAATAATAATAATAATAATAATAATAATAATAATAATAATAATAATAATAATAATAATAATAATAATAATAATAATAATTAACGTCTTGATGACATATTTCATAAAAATTTGTCAGAATGCAGTAAAATATTTCTCGAAGTTAGCACATTAAAACTATTATTATTATTATTATTATTATTATTATTATTATTATTATTATTATTATTATTATATATATATATATATATATATATATATATATATATATATATATATATATATATATATATATATATATATATATATATATATATATATATATATATATATATATACGTGTTTTTAGTGACCGTGAGGACGTAAAGGCGTTGCGCCAGGAGGGGTCCTCCGCTCGTCCCCCTCCTGGCGAAACGTCTTTACGTCTTTACGTCTTTACGTCTTTACGTCTTTACGTCTTTAGGGTATGTAAAAACGTGTTTTTACTACCCCTAAGGACGTAAAGACGTTGCGCAGGCTGTTGGGTGATGGGGTCCCCCCACACCACCCCTCAGCGCGCAACGTCTTCACGTCCTTACGTCTTTACGTCTTTACTGTCACAACATCAATTTTTGTTTATTAAACATGGGATGTAACATTAACAGTTGAGCATTTGAAGAGTATGGATACTAGTAGCAGTAGTAGTGGTACCAGTGGCAGTGCTAGTAGTAGTCACAGTAATAGTTGTAATGGTAGTAGTAGTAGTAGTAGAAACTATTAAATATATCACCCAATTCGATTCAATCGTATGCATTTTATATTTTCACTAAGCTTTAAATACTGAGTTAAATTGTAACATATAATAAAAGTTTTCCACTGAAACAACTTCGAATCACTGAAAACTAGCTTAAAACTAATCTTAATTCGTATCAGTGAATAACATCGTCTACCGTGATTGGTTCATGTCATCCAATCACAGTGAAGGATTGTTTGATAAGAGTTATAAGTACAAAGTCCCCAAAACATGGAAAAATCACAGGGATATAATAAAAAAGTTTCATATATATAAATTTTATTAATATTTTTATTTTTATTATATATATATATATATATATATATATATATATATATATATATATATATAACTCTTCTATATAATATATGTATGTAATATAGTAAACATGAATTGAATTTCAATATGTAATAATAATAATATATGTAATAATAATAATATACTCCATATAAAGTACGATTTGCTAACGGCTTTGGACTAAAATGTATGTAATAATAATAATAATAAATAACCAATAATAATATAATATAATATAATATGTAATAATAATATGTAATAACTCAACTGCTCCAACATATGTAATATATGTATGTATATATATAATATGTAATAATAATAATAATAATATGTATATATATATGGAAATGAAATAATAATATATATATATATATGTATAACAATATATATATATATATATATATATATATATATATATATATATATATATATAACTATATATATATAATATATACAATCTTAAATTCATTTACAATGCCTAAGACCTTGAAGATAACAAGAGATAATATGTATATGTATGTAACCCTTACCTATAATAATATATATATATATATATATATATAACTATATAATATATATATAATAATATGTATATATATATATTAATACCTTGGGCAGAGACATCGGGTGAAGTTGAAACTGAGCAGTTTCTATATATTTCTCAAGCGTTTCCAACCCTATAGTAGTTATATACGAATAAATACTAGCTGATACATTAAACCATTTTGACACATATTCGGGATCTTTAACATCCACCCGTTCATTCCAAAGAATAGTAAACTTCGGTAAGTTGTTCGTTGTTAACACGTGTCGATGTTTTTCAGTGTACGGTAATCCACATATTTTACTGTAAATAATATACATTACTTTATGGCCTTCATGTATTAATTCTTCGAGTTCGGTGACATCGTCAAGATGAGACGTTAATTCTTCATTCATTTTAACCAGAGCTTTAATACTTTCGACTGAGCTGACAGAGAAACCTATACACGTCCACAAAAATGCACCATTCATGGTTGGTTTCCAATAGTTACGAACGTTGATCCTTTCAATATTGTCCCCTGATGAGAAAGTAACCGCGATTCTATTAAGACCACTCCCACCCGCACCACTCGTGGTTATTATGCACGGATTATCCATATTAGTACATGTACACTTTGCCTTTATCCATGTTTCTATACACTCAATGATCCTACTGAACTGTTCTACAGATACGAATAAAGGACGATCGGTTGTATCGTAAGCTGGAACACATACGATGTATCGTTCGCCATCAGGTTTGCGTCTAAATATTAAAGTAACGTCGCACTCGGAATGACGTATGGTTTTAGTAAAGGTGTTCTCAACGAGTTTAGAGGATGAGATTGACGACATGGTTAAGGCACAGTGAGAATCGGCTTACTGAAGAAACATATATAATCACCGACGCTTTGGTGGAATTTATCTCTTAAGATTACGATTAACATAGCAAACATCCCAAAATCGATAATGGAAGCTATCTTACACCCAGAACCCTGTGGTCAGTAAGTTTTAATAATAATAATAATAACAGTTACAGCAGTGATATATATATATATATATATATATATATATATATATATATATTCTATGAGCTCTTATATATATATAACCTTCTATATATATTTATATATATATATATTTTTATATATATTTTTATATATATATAACTAATATATATATATATATATGTCACCCCTCATGAGGACTTAAGATTTAAACGCTCCAAATCTTCACGAATATACCAATCGTTTATATTGTTGTCCCCCAAATATTTTTTCACTTCCTCAACACCATCCCCTAGCACATATGTAAAAAGTTCTCTAAGCGATACTATAGTCTGTTTAGAGGCTGGATCATCGATGTAAATAGATCCACGCCAATGTTCTCTAAACGATCTAATAAATTTTTGCACATCCATAGAAGCCAAGAACTGCTTAATAATAGTTTCATGATCGTCTGTTAACATTTTTTTAAATGTGTAATATTCCAGATACAGCGTATAATACGCTACAGTGACATAATTAGTCAGTATTTCCGTTTTCTTCAAATGCCTTAATATTTTCTTACGCGCCTCTGACAGATATTTTATCTGCGGTAGACCATTAATATAGAATCCGTTAGATGTAGGTTCATATACACCCGTTTCACTACACATCCGCCATATTCTAATTTCCATACTGTAAGTATTTAGATATTTGGAAAAAGCTAAAGTGAGCTGCTTACCATCGCTTCTACTAATGACTGTTTTAGGCTGGTTTAAAACCTTCATTGACCAAGCTTCAGCGTGTTTACATATACTGAGTAATTCTTCCACACTCATAAAGACATGCTTGCCTGTAGAATATGTCGAGTGATGAAATCCTGTGAAATATTCAAAACCATTAAAATTTCTTTTATATATGAACGAAACACTACTCCTTGGGATCTTGATTACCCATTGAATAATATCTTGTATGGAGGTATATCTGTTAAGGCGGATCATGATGTACGTAGAGAGAGCACGACCTTATAACACATCCAAAGACTAAATACTCGTGATCTTTTAAATAAGTTTAAAGATATAAGATAATACGATAAAGCTTATTGTTGTGATTGGAAGAAATGAACCAATCACAGGCAAGGATGACATTCACTGAAACGAAATAAGCTTAGTTTTAACTTAGCTTTTGTTGGTTCGACGTTGTATAGCTGAAAACTTTTATTTAAGTCCGTGTTTTAAAGCTTAGTGAAAATATAAAAGGCATACGTTTGAATAGAGTAGGTGTGATATATTTAATAGTAATAAGTTTGTACTACTATTACAGCTACTACTACTACCCCTGTTACGGCTACTACAACTACTACTACTACTACAAATGTTATACGGCCGCTGAACCAATTCTAGTTTAATGTAATCCGCTAGCATCTTTTTCTTCTAGTTCCTGTATTCGGCTGCTAGGTAGTGAGAATTTTATTACTGTTACTGTTATTTTCATGAAAATGGGTGCTCAAACGATACTTAAAGCTATAAAGAAGTAAAGTATGGCTCGGTGAGAGAGGGTGTGATGGAGCCATGCAGGGGGATTATTATCCCAACGGCTTTAAGTACTTAGGGTCACTAAAAACGTGTTTCTACTAAACATAAAAATAAGTGACTTTATTAATATATCAGGCTGAAAAATTATAAGGATGAAACGTTGTCAAGGTTATTCGGTAGAGCATTTTTGTTAATGTCAACGTTTATCCATGATCCTAATAATTGTCAAATTTGATAAATATAGTTTTGGGACCTAAGTTTTTGTTGTTGTTGTTGTTTTGCTGTTGTTGGGTTTATATATATATATAATATATATATGTATGTATATAAATATAACTAATAACCAATAATATATATATATATATCTTTATATAATAATATATATATATATATATATATATAATAATATATATATGTATATATATATAATATATATATAATAATAATATATAATAATAATATGAATATAACATAATAATATATATATATATATATCTTTACTCTTAATAATATATAATAATAATAATATGTAATAATAATAATAATAATAGCATAATAATATGTATATATATATATATATATATATATATATATATATATAACTAACTATATAATATATATATATATATATATATATATATATATATATATATATATATATATATATATATATATCTCACAACTACTTTCATAATAGTACCCGTGGTAGCTCATGTAATATGTGGCTCGTATAGTAGCTCATATAAAGTAGTTCATGTAAGTAATCCATGTGTGCGGCTACGCCGCACTTGGGAGCAGATGGATAATATCTATATATATATATATAACTATAACTTTTATATAT
>JABUQX010144670.1:0-2500 GCA_015478945.1 Trachelipus rathkii | reverse complement strand
ACGACACTGGATAGCCATATCGTCATGTCAATAAAATTTTACAGGAAGCTCTTCTATACACTGTATATCTTACTTGAAGTGGAAGCTTAAGAGTGGAATCAGGAATAGGACCCCCTTTATTTCTATTTTAAAATAAGGAAAGAGACAAGGAAAGTTAAGGTCAATTCTCAGGTCTTTTGCATGACTGGCTGACGATGTGAATTCATCTAATAGTCTTATGGTTCTGCAAATACAGTCTGCAGAAACAAAAGATCTTGAGAACTATATCTGATTGCGTGTTGTTAAACTACCACACACACACACACACACACACACACACACACACACACACACACACACACACACACACACATATATATATATATAATATATATATATATATAATAATAATAATAATAATATAATAATAATAATATGTAATAATATGTAATAATATATATAATAATATATATATGTAATAATATATAATATAAATTATAATAATAATATATAATAATAATATATATATATATATATATATAATAATAATATATATATGTAATAATATATATATAATAATAACAATAATAATAATATATATATATAGAGTTATAAGAGTAATAACAATAATAATATATAATAATAATATAATAATAATAATATAATAATAACAATAATAATAATATATATATATATATATATATAATATATATATATATATAATTATATAATAATATATATATATAATATATATATATATATATGTATATAATAATAATAAATATTAATAATATTAAATAATAATATGTAATAATAATAATATGTAATAATAATAATAATATATATGTGTGTGTGTGTAATAACAATAGCAATAATAACAATAATAATATGTATGTATGTATGTATGTATAATAATAATAATATAATATGTATGTAATATATGTATAGTAATAATATGTATATATATAAAAATGCTCAACAATATAATAATATATATAATATAATAATAATAATAATAATAATATATATAATATATGTATATGTAATAATAATAATAATAACCAATAATAATAATAAGAGTAATAATATATAATAATAATAATATATATAATAATAATAATAATATAATAATATGTAATATAATATAATAATAACCAACTGCTAATAATAATAATAATAACTCTTTCAACATATATATATGTATGTAAATCCACTTTAAACTATATATGTAATATGTATATATATATATAATATATATATATATATATATATATATATATATATATATATATACATATACAGTATATATATATATATAACTATATAATATATATAATAATATATATATATATATAATAATATATATAATAATGTATAATAATATATATATAATATATATATATATATATATATATAATATATAGCATAATATTAAATAATAATATAATAAATAATAATATATATATATATATATATATATATATATATATATATATATATATATATATGTTTATATGTAATATAATATAATAATAATAATATATATATATCTTTATATATAATAATAATATATGTATATATATAATATAATAATATACTATAATAATATAATAATATATATAATAATATTTATATAATAATAATATAATATAATAATATATATATATATTAATAACAATATGTATATATATATAATATATGTATGTATATATATATATATATATATTTATATGTATATATGTAATATGTAATATATATATGTATAATATGTAAAATATGTATCTGCTATATAATATATATATAATATATATATATATATATTTAAATATATATATGTATATAATATATATATATATATATATATATATATATATATAATAATATATAATATAATATAATATATATGTAATAATAATATATGTATATATAATAATAATAATAATAATAAATATATATATATATATATAATATATATATATAATAATATATATATATAATAATAACAATATGTATATATATGCAACTTCTTTCTTCTTTAATAACTCTTAATAATAATAATAATAATAATATGTAATAATAATAATAATAGTCTTTATCCTTATATGTAATAATAATAATATATATGTATATATATATAATAATAATATGTAATAATAATAATGTATGTATAATATATGTAATAATAAGTATATATATAATATATATAATATATAATAATATAATATATATATATATATATATATATATATAATAATATATATGTAATATATATATAATATATATATATAATAATAATAATAATAATATATATATGTAATATGGAAATATATATATATAATATATATAATATAATAATATATAATATAATAATAATAATATAATAATATAATAATAATAATAATAATAATATAATAATATATATAATATAAATATGTATATAATAATAATATATGTATATGTATATAATAATAATAATATAATAACAATAATAATAATATAATATATATATATATATATATAT
>JABUQX010144669.1:17500-23015 GCA_015478945.1 Trachelipus rathkii | reverse complement strand
ATATATAGCATATAGTATATATATATATATATATATATATATATATATATATATATATATATATATATATATACACCATAGTTTGATGTTAGTTTGGTATGTTTCTCTTTAGTTGATTTTAGGTTATATATATATATATATATATATATATATATATATATATATATAGTATATATATATATATATATATATATATATATATATATATATATATATATATATATATATATATATATATATACTTTTTTCTCTTTTCTTTATAAACTATCATATTACAGAAAACACATCAATTATGTAGATTACTGTTTGAGTTACCCCTTTATATTATCCTTCAATGAGACATACTTTATTTACAGATTTATTCACGAGTCATTGAAATGAATTTTTAATAAAATCTTAAATTCCCGAGGAAGTGCTTTCTTTTCCATATGAAATTATTATTAGATAATTTCGAAAAAGAATAATTGAAAGGTTGTCCTAAGTTGTCCTATTTTCTAAAATTGTAATCATGAAATTTAAATTTTTTCCATTCTTATTGACTGTTCACAAAAGAGTATCAATTTTGCTGCTGATAAATATAGATGATTCTCAAGTATCGCACCCTCTGGAGAATCAGGTGCTCCGGGACTTCTCATTTTAAGAATTATGTTTTCTTTTAAAGAATTGACTAAATTTGGACAATCTGATTGGAGCCGAGTTGAAAGGTCTTTCAATATAATTTGCATAAAATCAACACGTTTCTTTTATTTCAATATGAGACTTCAAAAATTTATTTATGTTGTCCTTACTTCTTCTCTCCACCCTACGACACATTCATTCATTTACCAGTCTAGTCTCTGTTATTTTTTCCTAATGTTTCTTATGCTTACGTACTATGTGACACAAGTGTTTTAAAAGTTCTAAAGGATAGAAATGTAAAGCAGTCTCCTTCCTCACTGGCTCTATATTTGAATTACAAAATGGTTTTGCTTAGCATCCCCAAAACATATGTAATTTTTATGAATAGCACCTTGATTAATAAATAATAATAATAATAATAATAATAATAATAATAATAATAATAATAATAATAATAATAATAATAATAATAATAATAATAATAATAATAATAATAATAATAATAATAATAATAATAATAATAAATAATAATTTCTGATATTTTTTATTATATATATATATATTTAGCATATATATATATATATATGTTATATATATATATATATATAAGGTAGTATATATATATATATATATATATATACTATATATATATATATATATATGGTATATATTATTCGAAACGCGTTATTTAATTTTTAACTTTCAGCGTTTTAAAAACAGAATTAAAATGAGACTCATTCCAGTTATCACTTTTAAAGTTTTTTAAGCGCTTTGAAATAATGTTTCTCTAATCAATCTTTTACTTTTATAATAGTAATAGTAATATTAATAACTCTAGTTGGCGCTTTGAATAATGTTAATTCTACACATTAATAATAATAATAATAATAATAATTTCAGTCAGCATGAGGACGAAATTTAATTTTTTAGTTTGACATTTAATTCTGTCGTAACAAAATATATGTTCATATATATATATATATATATATATATATATATATATATATATATATATATATATATATATATATATATATATATATATATATATATATATATATATATATATATTATATATATATATATAATTCTGTTCAAGTGGTTTAACAACCCTTCGTTCCATGATAATTAAGTTATAATAACTAAACAATAAAATTAATGATAATAATTTTATTATATTTATATATATATATATATATATATATATATATATATATATATATATATATATATATATTATTTTTTATATATATATATATATATATATATATATATATATATATATATTTATATATATAATAATAATAATAATAAATAATAATAATAATAATATTAATTTTGTTTTTCAACTCTTAATTTTTTATAAATTACAGCTAATTGTTAAAATTTGATGTCCAAGATAAGGATAACCGTAACCTATATCTTTCCTTGACCCAAAATTTTTATTTTCTAAAATTGTATTCTTAAATAAAAAATCCTGAATCTTTGTAAATATAATAGCAAATAAATAAATATTCAAATGAACCACCCTCGAAATGCAAGGAAAAAGTCAACAAACTAACCTTAAATGCAAAGGAAGCAATTTTTTCCAGAAACTTCGTTTTTGTAGGAAAAACGGTGGTGGGTCCTCCGGCTCTAATTTCTGATAATGTTTATCAAAAAGTTGAAGGTGATTTTTGTAGAATAATTTGCAGCCAAATTTCTTCCTCAAACGAATTCTTATATCCATACAATACGAAAATCCTTCCGAGTTTGCACTCTTAACTTTTATTAGATATAAAGCGACAAAATAAAAAAAAATTAAACTTTGTTTCAGTAAAGATATCAATTATAAAATTTAAGTAAAATGTCGAAATCGGTTATAAATTTTCAATTTTTAATTTCAATAGATTTATCAAATGTGAGCAAGTAATTGTACTAAGTTTCGATTCGAGCTTAGCAGCTACAACCAGTTTACACGAACTCGTATAAGATCAACTTTTCAGAGCTTGTCAGCCACAACTAGTTTAGTCAAAAATTCGTTTCGATGCAAATTTTGCAGTTTTGAACGTACGGTTAAAAAAATTTGATAAAAATGTCGTGTACGATAGTCTGTTAACCTCAACCTTGCAAATAAATAAATGGTTATTTTTTAATAAATAAATGAATAAATATTAAATAATCTCCATCCTTGTTTTATGAATTTAATGTGTTTTAACTACTTATGATTCTAATTTCAATACCCTCCCAGAATGAGATGTCTCCTAATCTAAATTGTAGGAGACATCTCTAAGATCCATAAACAACTATTCAGATTCCACGGAGGAATCTTCTTGTACAAATTGATTCCTGACTTGAATTTCGACCTTTCATTTAGGTCGAGTAGAAGAAACCGCCGGTACACCTCCGGTACACCTCCGGTACACCGCCGGTACGGGAGCAAGAACAGAGGTTTGGAAAGAATTATAATAGAATCATTTTGTTGGCTACTCGAATTAGCTGTCGAAGGACGATTTCCGCCATGAGTTAAAAATAACTCTAACAGGAACACGTGTTTTATGGGATAGAGATTGTTCTGTCCTCCAGGAGTACGAACAAACACGGAACGAAATTTTGCCCTGTCTTCGTGAATCAAGCTCGTGACCACTTTCATTTACCAGTGGGGTCGATTTTTCACTGAACTTCGAATAAGGGCATCATCATCTGGTTTTACAAGGTTATCCCATTTAGTTTGATAAAGATCGCAACTTTACTATCACAGATTCAAAAGGTACTCCTCATACCACCTGGTTCATAGTCCTTCGAATCTCTCAGATGATTTCTGTAGAGATCTGAGGAGAGCATTCCTCGAAGAAGACGACTTCCAGAATGGATCGTTAGAACCAGTTTCTGGCAAGGCCATGCTCGTCTTAGCATGCGGTTTATAGAAACAATTCGGTGCCAATGGGATAATGTGATTTTCATCAGATGTCGGCGCGAATTGATGGTAGCCGATATGTCTATAAGGATTGTAATGAACTCGTAGAACTCAACAGCAGATTGACCGATGGTTTTATACAACCCTTGACGGTTCTAATAAGTCGTTCCCATAGGCTGTTCAAAGGAATACGTCGGTGTTGTATCCGATTCTTTCGGAGGAACTCTTTACCATTCTCAGACACCACATGCGATTCTATGGCGTCTGTTCCCTGGACAAAGGTACGTGCATTATCGCTGTGCAGAAACCCCGAAGCGACTGACAAATTTTTGGAACGACTGTTCAAAGTACGATTAAGACAAATCAGGAATTAGGTCGAGATGGATGGCTCGGATGTTTAAACAAATGTACACAAAAATAAACATTTTCTGGGACTGAGTTGAGCCTTTTACCTTTCGTAAAATATATGCCGACTTGCTTAAGGATCGGAACAGTTCTATTTTCAGCAAGCGAAAAATTCGTAAAGCGAGGGTATTGGTACTAAAAGCTGTTAAATTTTTAACCAAACAGTACACTTTTCAAGTTATCCTTTTATTGTAGAACGTGCCGAAGTAATCCGGTATCCTCTCAATCTAAGGTGAGTGAGAGTGGCCTGTATTCCGAGGTGCTCACACTCATAATGGGAGTTTCTAATAATGAGGAGTGTAAGGTGGTGTCGTTTCCCAAGTAAAATAGGATTCACGACGTCAAACTCATATTAATTGGACCTAGAAAGATGACCCTTGCTTCTTGAAAGTCCGTTGTCATCTAAAAATGGGTTCAAGTGGTTAACCAGATTTGGTGGCGAAATTTGCATCGAAGGATCTTCTCTGATTCTTTTTAAAAACTCCAATTCTTATTTAAACGACTCCTGCTGCAAAATTCGGGCAAAAATAAGGCAGTCAAACTAGACTTAAAGTCGTGGTTAATGGTGATTCCTCTTGTTAAGGCAAGAGGAATCACCATTGACCACGACTCCAGTGAGGGTATTGAAGCTGGAAAACTTCGAAAAGTTTACGACAGGAGGGTCTTTAGTTTTCTCCGACTACTTCAACAGTAAACGGTATTCCAGCATCCTAAATTCTTCGTCAGATTTTGGCCAATTAGTTTGATCATCTGGGAGCCATTTAATACCGTTTGACCAGAATTCGAACTTCTTAAATTCCGCCAATGAAATTCCTCTAGTCATTAAGTTGGCTGGATTGTCCGATCTGACAAAGGGAAATTTAGGCTTTAGGAAATGCTCTTGTTTCAAAGAAGAGATCATCCGTTGAATGTCTTGAACTCTGTTCCTGGTGAAAATGCTTTTGTTGTTTTTCCCTCCATTAAGATGCCTCGCGATTGTGATATGAGAATCAGTGAAGATATTTAATGTGTTAATTCTTATAACATTCTAAAAGCTGCTCAAAACATACAGAACGCACTCGAGAGCTAATAATACAGTAACAAGCTCGAAACTAGGCAAAGTTCTTCCTTTAGCAGGAACAATTTTGCTCTTAGACCACAAAATATTTGGACCTTTTGTGGGAGAGGACATATATACAACAAATCCATAGCAAAGTGCTCGAGTTAAAAAAAAATATTCATGGACAATTTGGAATCAAAACATGATCAAGGGAATGTTATTTCTTTTAAGAAATTTAAATCGAGGAGAAGCTTTTCTCAGCAGCTCTTCAAATCCTGGTCTATTTCGTCATCCCACACTATCTCTTGTTCCTACGTCTTCTTCATAAGGAAACGGCCGCTAATGGTAACGGATAATGACGAGGACAGAGGATCAAAGACTTTGACAATTTCAGTTAAAAGCTGCCTCTTTATAAATTACTAGAACAAAGTCACTCAGTTGAAGTGAATCGAACGAGATATCGATAAAATACCCCAGTACTTTTTCTTTAGAGCACTGACATTTTGAGGTTTTTCTTCATCCACGAATAGATTGAGTTCCGAACTATTCGAATTCCA
>JABUQX010144668.1:25000-31857 GCA_015478945.1 Trachelipus rathkii | reverse complement strand
GAAAACGCGAAAGCGTTTCACGATAACGCGAACGTTAAAACACCCAAACGATCCGAACGAAGTATTACCGATGATATTAGCATATATATATATATATGTTACATATATATATTATATATATATATATATATGCATATATATAATATTACTGTTATATAGTGGTATATTAAGTTATGCAGTTATGTATATGTTATATATATGGTATGTGCTATATATATGTATATACATACATAAGGTTATCCTATGGTAAATATATATGTTAAGTTGCTGTTATTAATGTTACAGCAAGGTTATATATGAGGCTACATATATATATATATAGTACATATATATATAGTTATATATGTAATGTTATACAATATATATATATATATAGGGCATGATATATATTATTATTATTATATTATATATTACATATTATTATTATTTATATTATTATATATTATTATATATATATTATTAACATATTATTAATATATACATATTATTATAAGTTGTATTACATATATGATATATACATATTATTATTATTATTATATTATTATTATTATATATATATATATACATATATTATTATATATAAACATATATATTATATATTATTATTATTATTGTTACATACATATATACTATATATATATTATATATATATGTTATAATAGTACATATTGTTATTGGTTATTATTATTATTATTATTATACGTATTATTATTATTATATATTATTATTACATATATTATTATTATTATTATATATACATATATTATTATTATATTATTATTATTATTACGGTATATATTATAAATTATATATTACATTATTATTATTATTGTTGTTGTTATTGTTGTTATTACATATATTATTATTATTATATTTATTACATATTACATTATTACATACTGCACATATTACTACATAATATTGGCATACAATATTACTATTATTATTACATATATATGCTATATGTTATTATTATTATTATTGCTATTATTATTATATATTATTATTATTATTTTTATATATATTATATATATATTACATATTATATTATATATATTATTATTATACATATATTATTATTATTATATTATTATATATTATTATATATTATTATTATACATATATTATTATAAACATATTATATTATTATTATTATATTATATATATATTATTATATATTATATTATTATTATTATTATTATATATATATATTATACGTTTTTATATATTATATAATATTATTACAATACATATTATTATTATTATTACATATACATATTATTATTACATATTATTATTATTATATATATATATTATTATTATTATATATTATTATTATTATTATTATTATTATTATTATTATTATATTTTTACATAGCTATTATTATTACATATATTATTATTATTATTATTATTATGATATTATTATTATTATTATTACATTAATAATATTTTAATGGCAATTTCTTTTTAAATATAAAGACAGTTGTTATTATTATTACATATATATTGATTTTATTATTATTATATATTATTATTGTTATTACAGGTTGATATATTACTAATAATACATAATATACATATATATATATATATATATATATGATATAAAATTTTTTTACTTGCATATAAGACTTGTTCCCTATTTGTTTTGTTGTGCTGAATTCAAAATTGCATTGTTTTTCATCTGTCAGGTCCAATTTTAACATTATTCACATGTAAACATGGAAAAAATTGCAAAAATAAATGATCTTTCCCGTGAACAGAAACAAAATGATTGGATATACAAACATATAATGTAAATAAAATATGTGTATCTTGCCCAAATATATATACTGTGAAAAAATATGCTGTAAAAGTTTCAAATTGGTTGGACAAATAATAAAAAAGATAAAGGGGTTTTTCATATATGAAACTGCAAAAAAAAAAAAATATATATATATTTTTGAATTCAGCGCAAAAAACTACATAAGAAACAAGTCTTAAAACAAGTCAACAAAAATTTGTTCCACAGTCTTAATGCTATTTTCATTATTATTATTATTATTATTATTATTATTATTATTATTATTATTATTATTATTATTATTATTATTATTATTATTATTATTATTATTATTATTATTATTATTATTACACTGCTGAACAAAATTTGTATTAAACCTGTATATAAAACTTCTTTTTTATGAAGTTTTTTTTTGCGCTGAATCCAAATATTATATTGTTGTTTGTCTACAAAGTCCAATTTTGCCGCCATTCATATGAATACTAAAAAAACCCCCAAAATTTTAACATATTCGTATACTTTTTACTTGGTATTTATTGTCCTATCAATAGTGAAATTTTAACACCATATACATTTGGGCAAGACACACACCAACACACACACACACACACACACACACACACACACACACACCTACACACACACATAACACACATATTTTATTTAGATTATTTGTTTGTATACCCAACCGTTTTGTTTTTGTTCACGGGAAAAAATAATTTTTTGTCAATTTTTTTCCATGTTTACATATGAATAGTGTTAAAACTGGAGTGACAGACAAAAACGAATACG
Organism: Trachelipus rathkii; assembly: GCA_015478945.1. Taxonomy (NCBI): domain Eukaryota; kingdom Metazoa; phylum Arthropoda; class Malacostraca; order Isopoda; family Trachelipodidae; genus Trachelipus; species Trachelipus rathkii. The sequence goes on along the minus strand of JABUQX010144668.1, from coordinate 29,279 downwards.
ATTTTTGAATTCAGCGCAAGAAAATAAATAAGCAAACAAGTATCGCTTCATCGAGGACAGAAAGATGAAAAATTTTCAAACCTGTGATATAATAGCAGATATATATCATATCAGCGGAGCATAAGGTTACTGGTACATATATGCATATATATATATGCATAGCATATACATATTATTATTATTATATATTATTATATTATTATTATTATTGTTGTTGACCATATATACCTATATATCTAACATATTATTATTATTATTATATTATTATTATTATTATTATTAAAACTTTTATATATTATATTATTATTATTATTATTGGTTATATTATATATTATTATTATTATTATTATTACTATTATTATTATTATTAGCTACGAATATTATATATTATATACAATACATATTATTATTATTATAAGGTTATTTTGGTTACATACATTACATTACATTACATGGCAGCTGGGCTGCTGGCTGCTGGGTATATACATACATATAAACATATATTTATTGTTATTATTTCATATTATTATTATTATTATTATTATTATTAATATTATTATTATTATTAGGTATTGTTATTACATATATATATACATATATTATTATTATTATATATTATTATTATATATTATTATGCTATTATTACATATTACATTACATATTACAATCAGTGGCGCAAATCTGAAAGAAACAATAACCTTGGGCAGGCAGAGCTTCATATATGTATTATTATAGCATACATATTATTATATTATTATACATATTATTATTATTATTACATATTATTAAGGTTATTATATATATATATTATATATATTATTACATATATATATCAGTAAGGCAAATCTGGAAGAACAATACACCTGGGTAGGTTTATATATATATATATATTATTATTATTATATATATATATTAGTACATATTATTATTATATGTATATATATATTATATAGTATATATATAATTATTATTATTGTTATATATATATATTATTATTACATATATTATTACATATAACCTAATGAAAACATCGAAAACATATTTTAATAATTATAATACGTACCTATTTATTTGTATGAAAAGTTTGTTTACATTATATTTAACAAATAGACTTAATTTTAAAGCACATTCCAACTGAGTAATTTCTTAGGCCTACCATTTTTTAAAAATAAAGCTGTGGTTTTATAGATAAAGTTTTAAAGCTTTTTTTCTTTAATATAAAATCTGCACTAACTCCATTATGCATTATTTCACAATTATTTTATGCATATAATGCTAAATACCACTTAAATAAAGTTATATAAGATTAATATTCACTACTCACAATAATCAGACACATTCGACAAAGATTTCAAACAAACTGCCACAAGCCGCCACAATTTACCTTTTCACACATTTCGTACATATTTGCGGAAGAGAACGAAAGTTTCATATATTTTCACTATAAAGACAAAACCACCCGTTCCCCTTGTAACTTTGATAGAAAAAAATGACGTACCCGTCCGTCCTGCAACATAAAAATTTTACTTGTAAGATCAGAGGAGTGAGAATTTAAATGAACTCAATTTTATTATTATATTATTATTATTGTGGTTGTTTTTCTTTTAATTTATGATGCAAAATAGCTTTTTAACTTTTATAAAAATTAATAATTTAGTATCTTTTTACCATTTATTTCAATTATTTAAAACCTAAAAATATTGGGTAGGAGCCACCTACCCTGCCTACCCTATGTATAATGCCTCCCTGATATATATATATTATAAATATATATATATATATTATATATATATATATATTATATATTATTATTATATTATATATATATATATATATATATATATATATATATATATATATAATATAAATATATATATATATTATTATATATATAATTATATAAACATATACTATACATACAATAGCATGCGCTGTAAATACCATGGTCTCCGAAATTTTTCCAGACACTAAAAATTTTTAAGTATCATAAACGTTAATAATATAAAGCGTAGAAGTTACTAATTTTATTTAATTCGTTGCTGTCAGGAACAAATCTCGTAAGTTCATTATAGTTAAAAACTAAACTTGGAAACTATCAGAGAAAAGGGAAGTAACATTAGAATTCTCAGCTGATTTTTGAAGAGTGAGTAAGCGCATCTGAATCTGAACTGAATATTGAAGAAATTGCTGTACAAAGAATTAACAAATTCCAAAAATCCAGACCAAACATTCCTACTTCCGATGATTTAATATCAGCATTAGAAGATAGCTTTTAAATTTTCCCTGCAATTTGTGTGAAATGACATCACAGCACAGGTCGCGCCCAAAACCGTGCAATAGATGGATTCAGTTTCTGCCTGCAGTCACAATTTCCAAAATATTTACATCTTGTTAAAAATACTGGCAATTTTACCCGTTGCTTCAGTAGAAAGAAGTTTTCAACATTAAGACTTCTGAAAACCTACTAGAGAAATACCTATTGGAGATGAAAGACTTATTGGACTTGCCTCCTCTACTTACATCGAAATATTGAAATAAAATTGAAGATGTTATCTCGAACCTCGCTCACTCTCAAGTCAGGCGATTAAATTTAACAATTTAGTAAGATGATTTTAGTAATTCATTTAAATTCTTCCCATTTTTTCTTGGGAATTTACATTTTCTTTTTCACCACTTTATATATTATTATTATTAAGATATATATATATATATTATATATGCATATATATATTATTAGTTAAGGTATATATATATATATATATATATATATATATATTATTAGTTATTATATACATATTATTATTATTATTATTATAGATATTACATATAAAGAATTCCCTTTGTTTGGTCCCGAAAAAAATTTGACACGCCAATCGTATTATTATTATTATTATGCAGAAAAATATATATAAAGCATATATATATATACATATACAGTGGCAGGCAGCATATATGGCAGGCATGGTGTTGGGCAGAATTGATTAACACAGCAGCATATATATATATATATAAGGTTATATATGCGTTAGTTATATATATAATGTAGTGAGAGAAAGCACTCTCATCACAAGGTCAGCCTTAGTTCGCATGTGAAAAATTTATTACTAGCAGATCAAGATAGCCAACCTTTACGGTTGCCAGAACAGATCAAGAAAGCCAACTTTATGGTTGCCAGAAACATTTTATGGCGAAATTTAAACTAAGTTTTTCTGACCCAATCGAACACGACTTCAACCAGAAGGAATAGAAATGGCGCGGAAATTGAATTGAATAAAGAAATGCGTTGGAATAACTATTGCTGTTATGCAGGTGCGGGATTTACTTGAAGATAGGGTCTGGGGAGGAGGTCTGGGAGGAGGTCTGGGGATGTGGTCTGGGGAGGTAGGTCTGAGGGGTGTAACGTAGTTACTAGGAGGAGGGGGAAGGAAAGCCATCGTCCCATCTTCTTAACCTTAATATTTCTTAATAAGGCCTTCACAAGATTAACTAGCCTAAATGAGCATATATATGCATATATATTATATATTATATTAGCGTTGTTATATTGATATTATATTACGCGTTATTGGCTATTATTATTACATATACATATTAAGGCTGGGTTGAGTTGGCGTTATTGGTTGCTAGTTGGCTACTATTAGTTGGCTGCCATGATATACATATTATACAGTGAGCATTTAAATAGGGAGGCCATGGCTCCCCCGAAATTTTCTAGACACTAAAAATTTTAAGTATCATATCCGTTTATAATATAAATTGCAGAAGTTAAATTAATTTTATGTAATTCGTCGCTGTCAGGAACAAATCTCGTAAGTCCATTAGTTAAAAACTAAACTTGAAACCCATCACAGAAAATGCAACATTAGAATTTCAGCTGATGTTTGAAGAATGTGTAAGCGCATCTGAATCTGAACTGAGTATTGAAATTGCTGTACCAAGAATTAACAAATTCCAAAAAATACAGACCCAACATTCCTACTTCCAACCCACAGACTTATTATCGCACATCCATTTTTATACCATTTCTTATGATTTAAATATCAGCATTAGGAGAAAGGTTTTTAAATCATAAATGTGCCATGTGAGAAGATAAAAGATTGTGTCATATTTTACAAGGAAGATCTCGAAAGGCCAAATGAAGATTTAGTAAAAACAGAATGGGATTTATGGAAGTTGAAACAGGTCATCACAGCACAGGTCGCCCAAAAACCGCAATTAATGGACTATTTTTGTTCGCAGTCACAATTTCAAATATTTACATCTTGTTGCAATACTGGCA
>JABUQX010144668.1:7500-15000 GCA_015478945.1 Trachelipus rathkii | reverse complement strand
ACATTGAAGATATTTCAATAGAAAGAATGATGGTAATATTTCTTTTAATAATACATAATTATTTAATAAAATTAAAAGAAATATTGACATCAATATTATTTGAATGTTCTTAATTTTCATTTTAAATTCTAAATGAATTCTTTTATAAAAAGAATTTATATGACTTACTGATATTAAAAGCAATTAAGAACTAGGATCAATTAATATATAATTATATAAATAAATAATGAAATAAATATATGTATTTGAGAAATCTACACAAAATAAAAATATTAAATAATAAAAGTTTTAACAGTTTCCCTCCTTTCTTTCTTTCTACTATAAAAGAAAATGGAAATTTTAAAATTGATGCGAATATTTTAATAAAATATCATAAACTATAAACGTCACATTAATATATATATATATATATATATATATTATTATATATAATTATTATTATATTATATTATATATATTATTATTATATATATATATATATCTATATATATATATATTATTATTATTATATTATATATTATATATTATTATTGTTGTTATTATTGTTGGTTATTATACATACATATATATATATATATATATATATATATTATATATATATATATATACATTATATTATTATATATATATATATATATATATATATATATATATATATATATATATATACTCTTATATATATAATTATTATATATATATATTATTATTACATTATTATTATTATATATTTTATATTATATATATTAATATATTATATATTATTATATACATATTATTATTATTACATATATTACATATTATTATTATTATTATTATTATTATTATTATTATTATATTTATTACATATTATTATTATTATTATTATTATTATTATTATTATATTATTATTATATTATTATTATTATTAGTTATTATTATTACATATATTATTAATATATATTATGTTATTATTATTACATACAGACAAATATCTATATTACACAATAATATATTATTTATATACATATTATTACATATTATTATTATTATATATATATGTAAATATATACATATATTATTATTATTACATACATATTAATCATAATTTCAAGTATTATTATTATATATATATTACATATTATTATTATTATTATTATTATTATTATTATTATTATTACAGATATATATATTATTATTATTATTATTATTATTATTATTATTATTATTATTATATTACATATTATTATTATTATTAGATTATTATTATATATATATTATTATTATTATTATTATTATTATTATTATATATTATTATTATTATTATATATATATATTATTATTATTATTATATTATTATTATTATTATTATATATTATTATTATTATTATTATTTCTTATTATTATATTGTATTATTATTATTATATATATTATTATTATTATTATATTATTATTATTATTATTATATTATTATTATTATTATTATTATTATTATTATTATTATTATTATTATATTATTATTATTATTATTATTATTATTACAGTATTATTATTATCTATTATTATTATTATTGTATTATTATTATTATTATTATTATGATATTATTATTATTATTATTATTATTATATATATATATATTATTACACATATTATTATTATTATTAATATTATATTATTATTATTTATTATATATATATATTAATATTATTATTATCTATGTAATATGATATATTATTATTATTATATTATTATTATTATTATTAATATATTATTAATATTATATTATTATTAATATTATTATTATTATTATTATTACATATTATTATTACATATTATATTACATACATACACATTATTGCCATTACTACATTATTATTAATTATATTAATACAACACACATACATTATATATATATATATATATATATATATATATATATATATATATATATATATATATATATATATATATATATAATTTAGATGAGCTGTGTAAAATTTTTCATTCTAATGTGTGGGGAGAAAGAATTGCCGACATCGTATGTCCTGCGTGTCGCAGAAGGCGACTAAAGGGATGGTGGTAGCTGATGACTGCCCACTACCACTTCATCCTTTGCCTGAAATGTTAATGCATACCAGAGAGTTAAATGTGATCGCCGTGTAAGCGACATCTATCTTTCGGCTTAAAAATGTATGAATCGTATAGGTACATGGAACGCCCAGAGGAAAACGCCGAGGAGAAATATGAGAGAGACGACGGATGCATTTAGACGGATGCATTTATACACATATATATATTATGCTATTATTATTATTATTATATTATTATGTTGGTTATTATTATTATTGTTATTATTATTATTAAGTTATATTACATATTATTATTATTATTATATATCCATATTATATATATTATTATTATTATTATTATTACATATATTACATATATATATATATATTATTATTAAAATATATATATTATTATTATATGTTATTATTATTATTATATATATTATTATATTAAGAGCTACATATTATTATTATTATTATTTCCATAAATATGCATACATACATACATATTATTATTATTATTATTATTACATTATATTGATGAGATTATTATTGTTATTAGTTATTATTATTATTATTATTATTATTATATATATTGTTATTACATTATATTGTTATTATATACATATTATTATTATTATTATTATTTTTATATTATTATTATATATTATTATTATTATTATTATTATTATTATTATTATTATTATTATTATTATTATTATTATTATAAAGAAGTGGAAATTTTATTATTATATTATTATTATTATTATTATATTATTATTATTATTATTATTATTATTATTATTATTATTATTACTATTATTATTATTATTATTATATTATATATTATTGATTATTATTATACATATTATTATTATTATTATTATTATTATTATTATTATATTATTATTATTATTATATTATTATTATTACATACATACTTCCATATTGAGCATATTACATATTACATACATTAATGAACAAAGATATATTATTATTATTATTATTATTATATTATTATTATATTATTATTATACATATTATTATTATTATTATTATTATTATTATATTATTATTATTATTATTATTATATTATTATTATTATTATTATTATTATTATTATTATTATTATTATTATTATTATTATTATTAATATATATATATTATTAATATTATTATTATTATTATTATTATTATTATTATTATTATTATCTTTATATATTATTATATATTATTATTACATATTATTATTATATATATTATTATATATAATATATTATTACATATTATTATTATTATTATTATTATATATTATTATTACATTATGCCATATTATATATATATATTATATATATTATATATAATTTGTGATGTATCGAATGTCAAATTTTTCATTCTAATGTGTGGGGAGAAAGAATTGCCGACATCGTATGTCCTGCGTGTCGCATAAGGCGACTAAAGGGATGGTGGTGTTGGGATGACTGCCCACTACCTCTCTCACTAATCCTTTGCCTGGAATGTTAATGCATACCTCAGAGAAGGTCGTGATCGCTGTAAGCGGCCTTCTATCTTTCGGCGAAAATGTATGAATCGTATAGGTACATGGAATGTCAGAGGAATAAATGTTGAGGAGAAGAGGAGAGAGATGATGGATGTATTTAGAAAGGGAAAATTTGATTTGCTCGCTGGAACTAAAACGAAGATGAAAGGAAACGGTAAAAATGAATGGTGTGGTTTGAAAGTTGTATGTATGTGTTGGTGTTGAAAGGAATGAGAGAGGGAGAGAAGAGGGTCATGTGGCGTAGAGCTATGGTAGATTTTGTGTGTATGAGTGCTTGAATTCGAATGGCTAAATTTAAGTTTGAAAAGGTCAACGTATGTGTGGTTTTGACATATGGTCCATCTGAGGGTAATGTTGAAGAGAATGCGATTTTCTGGTATAATCTGAATGATGTTTTGGATGGTGTGAGTGGGAGCTTCAGATTGGTTGGGTTGGTTGACCTAAATGCTTGGATAGGTGATCAAAAAAGGGATGGTAAAATAGGTAGTTTTGTAGTGTCGGAAGAAAGTAAGAATGGTAGGAAGGGGATTAATTTCTGTGAGAAGAGAGGTATGTGTGTAAGTAATACTTTCTTTAAACACAAAAGTATTTATAAGTATACAAGAGTCGGTTTAGGTAGAAATGGTATCGAAGTGAAAAGTATGATTGATTTTCTTTTGGTGAAGAAGGAGATGTTGAAGTATGTGTTGGATCTTAAATCAGTAAAGGGGTTAGGAATGGGTTTATCGGATCATCATGCTGTTTTATGTAAAATTAAGTTAGTGGGGGCTTAGATGGAGAGGAAGGTAATAAAAAAGGAAGTGGGTAGAATTAAGAGTGAGAAGTTAAGTGAACAAGGTAATAAGGAAGCTTGCAAGTAAATCATTTGAGTGTGAAGAAGTTGAAACTAAATAAATCTGGAAGCAAGTGAAGGAAGCGGTTGTTAGTAGTGCGAAACAAGTATGTGGATATGCTAAAGTAGGAAGTAAGAATGTTAAGAGTGAGTGGTTTAATGAAGAGGTGATGCAAACGGTTAAAAGTAAAAAAGAAGTGTGGTTGAGTGTACTAAAAGCCAATGATGAGGTTTCAAAAGAAAGATATTTGGAATTATATAAGGAGGAAAAAAGGAATACTAAAAGATGCATATATATATATATATATATATATTATTATATATATTATTATTATTATTATATTATTATATATATTATTATTATTATTATTATTATTATTATTATATATATATAATATATATATATATTATTATTATTATTATTATATATATATATATATATAAATATATATTTATTATATATATATATATATATATATATTATTATTATATATTATATAATATATTATATTATTATTATATATATTATATATATATATTATTATATTATATATTATTATTATTATTATATATTATATATATACGTAGGAGGAAAAAGGTAAAAATGAACAGCTTGGAAGAAGGATGAATGGAGACTTACAAAGGAATAGAAAGCTCTTCTGGAAAGAAGCGCGAAAGGCTAAGAATGAGAATAAGGGGAATCTGCCTAGAATAATGAATAATGAATAGGGATGATGCTTTCGTAACTGATGAAATTGATGTGAGGAGAGTGTGGAGTTAACACTTCGAAAATCTGCATAACATTGCAGTAATAAGAGGTGATAGGAATGTCTGTGGGTTTGATGGGTGCAAGAAGGAATAGGTATTTTTTTTTTTTTTAGGGATTTATACTTTATAAGATGAGGTATTGGGTTGAGTGAGAAAGTTGAAGAATGGTAAATCTGCAGGTATAGATGAAATTACTGATGGAATGATCAAAAACGAAAGCGAAATGGTGTTTGATTGGATTTGGAAGCTGTATAACAAAGCGTTTATGGAGGGCATAGTTCCGAGGGATTGGGGGAGAGAAAAATAGTATCCTTATATAAGGGTAAGGGGGATAAGGGTAACTGTTGGAATTATAGGAATTAGTTTACTGAGTGTTTGAGGGAAGATATATGCTGGGGTCTTTTTTCGATCGAAAAAGTGGGTCGAGTGACTGAGGGAATGATTGGTGAAGAACAAGGTGCGTTTAGGAGTGGTAGAGGATGTGTGGATCAAATCTTTACATGAAGCAAATGATTGAGAAAATGAGAGAAAAGAATAAATTGTATTTAGATTTTATGGATTTGCAACAGGCATATTACAAAATTAATAGGGAAACTCTATGGCAAATGTTAGTGATATGTGGTGTTGGTGGTAGACTTCTGAATGGAATCAAAAGTATGTATGAAGATAGTGAAGCGTGTGTAAGAATAAATGGTGTCAAAAGTGGTTGGTTTAATATTAATAACGGAGTGATTCAGGGATGTGTTATGTCTCCTTCGTTATTCAATTTGTATATGGATGGGGTTATGGAAGAATTAGAGGGGGGTGGCAGGGGAAGGTGCTAGGATGATGGAGTATGGAACAGAATTGAGGGTACCCTACCAATTATATTCGGATGATTTGGTTTTATGTGGCGAATCTGAAGAGGATTTGAGAGGATTGGTAGAGGGGTTTGGCAGGGTGTGTAATAGGAGAGGGTTGAAAGTAAACGTAGATAAGAATAAGGCTATGGTTGTGAGTGAGGACAGTCCTCGGTGTGAAGTAATGTTAGAAAGTGAGTAGCTGGAACAAGGGTCTGAGTTTAAATATTTAGGAAATATGTTGGATGAAAAGAGAACGAATGATGCAAAATGTAGTAGGAAAGTTGTGAATGGCAGGAAGGTGGCTGGTGCAATTAAATCTTTAGTGGATGTAAAGGGACTAAGTATTGAGTGTGCTAGGGTTTTACATGAGAGTATGTTGTTACCTGTAATAATGTATAGTAGGTAGACTGTGGTCTGAAATAAGAGGTATAGATCTAAAATACAATGTGTTCAGATGGGCAATCTTTGGGCGTATTAGGTTTGAGAAGAATTGATAAAATAAAGATTAAACGTATTAGAGAAATGTGGGGTGTGTAGAAAGTGGTAAATGCAAGAATAAATGAAAGCACGTTGAGATGGTTTGGTTTGGTCATGTGGAAAGGATGGATGATAATCGGTTGATTAAGCGGATATTTTGCGGTGAGTGTGCTTTGATTCGGCCGGCTGGTAGACCAAAAAAAAGTGGATTGAGTCAGTAAAGGAATGCCTGGAGGAAAGAGATGTGAGTGTGAAAAAGCGAGAAGAAAGGTGCATAATAGAGTGAATGGGGTTTTGTGAGGGGCTATGGTTGTGTCCCACCTGGTCCAAAGGATGAACCCTACATTGATGAGATGTCATTGTGAGGAACCGTAGTGGTTCCGTGAAGCTCTAGGGTAGATTTTCTGACTGCACCAAACTCTCACTAAAAGGTTTAAAGGGGGCGGTAAGATTGGGCTCTTCTTTTCTGACTTTGCGTCAAATCCTACTTCTACATTTTTGTTTCCGGTGCATTTTAAGCACCTTACCCCCAGTCTTGGGGAGAGAAGGTGGATGATGTTGTTGATGATGATGATGATGATGATGATGCATGATGATGATGATGATGATATATATATAGCATATATATATATATATATATATATATATATATATATATATATATATATATATATATATATATATATATATATATTATATAGTTATATATATATATATATATATATATGTTATATTATTATATATATATATATATATATATATATATATATATATATATATATATATTTCACACTTGACATTGCTGCCTTCACGGGCAAAGCCCTATTCAAGAAGGGGGTGTTGAACGCCTCAAAAATTCATTTAACGCAAAATCACGCAGAGATGAGCACAGACGCAGGCTTTGAAGTGAGGGGATTAAATTGAGTAGGAAACATAGAAGATGGAAGAGAATTCCACAGAACAGAGGCAGGAA
>JABUQX010144668.1:0-5000 GCA_015478945.1 Trachelipus rathkii | reverse complement strand
TATTATTGCTATAATTGCTATAATTATTATTATTACATTATTATTATTATTATTACATACATTATTATTATATTATTATTATTACATACATATACATATTATTATTGGGTTATTGGCTGGCTATTATTGAGCATATATTAGCTACATACATACATATATATATATGCATAGCAACATAGATCCACCAATTTAAAGGAAAGGTCATTTCTAGTTGTGTGGTAATTGGATTTATTATAAAGAACTTTACTTTTTTGAGCTTGAATTGATTTATTTTCAATTCATTTTACGACCTTTTAGCTCATACATATTATTATATTATTGATATTATTATTATTACATACATATATATATTATTATTATTATTGATATTATTATACATATATATATTATTATATTATTATTATATATATATATATTACATATATATATATATATATATAGATATATGATACATTGTGTAGAAGAGAGATATATATATAGTTATATATATATGTTATGTTATATAGGATGGTCAGATTTTTAATGGGGTATATAAGTTCTACAGCAAAACAAATCATATATTTGGAATCAAAATGAAAATTCTAAGGATTTTTTTTTTTTTTTGAAGTAATTTTTTTTTTTAACTAAAGGAATACTCAAAGGGTAAACCGCAAAGATGGTAGGGAGTCGGCCTCTGGCCTCCCGGTGGGACGACGGGGGATCATCCCCTCTCCGATGGTCCCGGAACCCCGCTCCTTGGTCTTTGGGTGTCGCGGGTGTTCCTCGACCATCTCCTCCGGGGTATGAAACGTCCCCACCTCTGTCCCCTTCGTCGGCTCGAGCCCCTAAATTTGGTGAAATAATTTTGTTTTTTTTTGGAAAAATTTTAAGTTTTTTTTTAGGGGGTTCGAGCCGACGGGGACAGAGGGGGATGTTTCATACCTCGGAGGGGATGGTCGGAGGAACCCCGCGACACCCAAAGACCAAAGAGCGGGGGTTCCGAAGACCATCCCCGGAGGGGGATTAGTCCCCCGTCGTCACCCGGGAGGCCGAGAGACCCTGACTCTTGCCATCTTTTGCGGTTTACCCTAGGGTATTCTTTTAGAAAAAAAAATTACTTCAAAAAAAGAAAAAAAAAAAGTTAAATCCCATCCTTAGAATTTTCGGCTGATTCCAAATACATAATTTGTTTTACTGTAGGACCTGCGTTCTCTAGCTACATACTATAAACATTAAAAAAAATCTGACTGTCTATATATATATATATATATATATATGTTATATGTTATATATATAGTATAGATGAGTATATATATATATATATATATATATATATATATATATATATATATATATATATATATATATATATATATATATATATATATATATATATATATATATATATATATATATAAAATTAAATAAAATGAATTGGAAAATAAATCAATTTGAAGCTCCAAAAATAAAAAAAAGTAAGTTCTTTTTATAGCAAATCGAATTTTTAATTTTAATTTTGCTATAAAAATTATTACCAACCTTTCCAATACTAAATTATTTTGAGGGGCGAGGTTTACTTCTAAGGTCCCAAATATATATATATGTTAGCAGGAAAGAAGAATATATATATATATATTATATTATTATATACATATATATATATATATAGATATATATATATAAATAACCTTTCCACTCGTATTGCAGAACATAGAGGTATATCATTTAGAACCCTAGATCATCTTCATCATCCTCCCTTTTCAGCTATAAATGCTCATTCTCTCCATGAAAACCATCATATACAGGATACCAATTTTAGTATATTAGCCCAAGCTGAGGAACCTGATCTTCTTTTGTTGGAATCCTTATATATTTGGCATCTTAAACCAAAATTAAATGAAAATTTAAATTTTAATAGCCTAATACTACTGAAGTGAAATTTTGTCTTATTCGTGAACTTTTTTCAAGTCTATACTTTAATCATTATTTATCAATAAGTTTAATATTATTTATTTTAATTTTAATTTTATAATATTTATTTTGTATAAATCTTATCATTGTGTTATCAACCTTGAAAATGGGAAGCTGATGTCTTACCCGAAACTAGTCGGTAATAAATATTTCTTTTCAAATGTTTAAATATGTTTTGGTTATTCTTGCTATTATATATATATATATATATAATAGCTAGTATCACCAAAACGAATTTAAACATTTTAAATAATTTATTAGCCGACTAGTTTCGGGCAAGAATACTTCTTCCCATTTTCAAGGCTTACAATATAATGATAAAATTTCAAATAAAAATATTATATAACATCAATAATAATTAAAATAATATAAAGTTAAAATAAATAAATCATATAGATAAATTAATGATTACAATATTATGCAGTAAAGAGTTCTTAATTAAAACAAAATCTCACTTCAGTATTAAAAGACTGTTAAAATTTAGATTTTCATTTAAGGTCGGTTTGAGATGCCAAATATACAAGGATTCTAACAATTGAAGATCGGGTTCCTCAGTTTGGGACAATATTCCAAAATGAGAATGAGCATTTATAGCTGAATAGGGAGGATGATGTAAATGGTCTAGAGTTCTAAATGAAATACCTTTATGCTCAGCAATACGTGTGGAAAGACTTCGTATTGTCTTTCCTATGTAGGTGGCATCGCAGTCACCGCACTTATAATGATATATTACTGATGAGCATAAAGGTAATGGGAGTTATATATATATATATTATATATATAGGTATATATATTTTTATATTAACATAAAAATTTATATATATATATATTATATATATATATATATATATATATATATATATATATATATATATATATATATATAGATATAATTAAAAACTTTGAACTTTTGTAAATATTTAGAGGTAAGTAAAGGCCTTAAATAAATTTAGTAGATCTTGAATAAAAATATATAACAATTAATTTTAATAAATAGTAGTTTAGCACAAATTTTCGTTCTTTACAAAAGAACCTCTTTCAGGTGCATATATGTATAGACTAAGAAAAATTAATTAATAAAAATAAAATATAATACAAAATATTTCATAAGATGCGAGATTTTATCATTTTAAAATAGTTGGAGGAGTTCATAATTAAGTTTTGTATGGGATCTATTGGTATTTCACCTGTTTGTCTGTTGAAGTTAATAGAATTGTTAATACAAAAAGATTCAAGTAGTTTACGTTTTTGTAAGTTTTGAACGTGTTGTATGGGGGTCATGGAATCGATGTCAATGGTATGATTGAGAGTGGAGCGATGAAATGTGAGGGCGGAGTTTAGATTGTCATTAATTAGGTCTTGTTTATGTTGGTATAGACGTCTGGAGAAAACATTTGTTTCTCCTATGTAAATGGAGTTGCAATGTAAGCAGGGAATTTTGTAAACACATTGAGAAATATCACTAGAAGAGAGAGTGTGGGGTTTTAGTTTTCTATTGAGGGTTGAGGTGTTCGAAGTGGTAAAATGAAGATTGTTGGGGAGAATATTTTTAAGATGTTTTAGTGGAAATTGAGGAATGGGCAGGTAAGAATTGTAGGTTTTAGTATGTGGAGTGTGGGGATTGTAGAATTTTTGGATAGCAAGTTTTAGAGCTTTGGAAATAATGTGATTAGGATAGGAAAGTTTTTGGAAAGTGGTGAACAGAAATTGTTGTTCTAATTATGAACTCCTCCCACTCCTATAGTTGCAAAATAGGTGTTCTCTCCTCTTTATTCCTTCGTGCTTTACGTATTTGCTCTCCCCCTTTTCTAGAAACTGAACAACATTTTCTGTTCACCACTTTCCAAAAACTTTCCTATCCTAATCACATTATTTCCAAAGCTCTAAAACTTGCTATCCAAAAATTCTACAATTGACATATGAATATTATTATTATTATATATATATTATTATTATTATATACAAATATATATATATGCTGCTACATGTGTATTATATATATACCGTATATATATAGTACCGATTATTATTGTTATTATATATATATATATATATATATATATATATATATATATATATATATTATATATTATTATATATATATATATATATATATATATATATTATATATATATATATATATATATATATATATATATATATATATATATATATATATATATATATATATATATATATATATATATATATATATATATATATATTATTATTATATATATATATATATATATATATATATATATATATATAGGTTTCCGATGGTGTAAACCATTCAGGGTTGTTTGGTTTAAACCATTTGGTTTAAACCATTGGTTTAAACCATGGTTTAAACCACATGGTTTAAACCATAAAAAAAACCATGCATAAAATATTTTAAAATGTATTTATTAATGATTTTTAGCTGTTGATATGGTTTTCTCAATTTTTCAATCGTAGAGTAACTGAAAGGCAATAAAAAATTTTCTGCTGACTTTATATTATTGTGGGAGAATGATTTTATATATATATATATATATATATATATATATATATATTTATATATATTATATATATATATATATATATATAGTTATATATATATATATATATATATATATATATATATATATATATACATATATATATGTGTATATTTGTAAATTCTGCACATGTTTTTAAAACATGACTTCAGGTTCTTGAGCTCTTGAGATTTCATTTTCACCCATCGGATGCCACATTTCAAAAAAGATTATAATAAAACTCATTTTTGGAGTGTGTGGCCACAGCATCAACCAAGCTAGAAGGCAATGACTGTAAACTAAGTGATGATGTTTATATTTGGAAAAATATGAATATGGAGCTAGAAAAGCACAATCCACCACTCAACATACAAGATTTATAGCAAAAGTAAAAGGAGGTATCATCAGGCAGTAACAGAAGCTCACTTCTGGGGATTTTTTATTCATCCACCATATCCGACCACTGTATTTCCAGAGGA
The DNA here is from genome assembly GCA_015478945.1 of Trachelipus rathkii. Lineage (NCBI taxonomy): Eukaryota > Metazoa > Arthropoda > Malacostraca > Isopoda > Trachelipodidae > Trachelipus > Trachelipus rathkii. Next base: position 52 of record JABUQX010144668.1, on the reverse strand, counting down.
TGAGTATTCAAAAGCAGTGGAATTTATGGAATAAAATTAAAAGCAAATTCTC
>JABUQX010144667.1:17500-20563 GCA_015478945.1 Trachelipus rathkii | reverse complement strand
CGGTATTACTTCGTTCAATTTTATCAGATGCGGGTGTTTAACGGCACCGCATTTATCGTGAAACGCTTTGCGTTGCTGTTTTCTTCCAATATATATATATATATACTATATATATATATATACTATAATACCCTGATAACGGAGTTGCGAAATAAAGTTGTATTTTCAGAGCCAAAAACCGACAAAAGCCGAAACACTGACATTTTCATAGAAAATGAAGAAAATAGAAAGAAAAATATGCCAAACTTTGCCAGTGGGTACATGAAAAGTGATAATGAGTTTATGTTTGGTGTTAGAGGTTGGACTCAAGGGTGTCAATGTGGTGGAAGACAGTATGCTGTTAGAGTTTTGGGTTATAGTGAGAAGGATAATAATGTATCAATTAAATGGGAATAGGATTATGGAGACAGTGATTGGTGGAAATTGAAAGAAGAAAAGTACAGGATTCCATCCTTTAAGAAGAACTGTGTGAGGCAGAGAGGGTGAGGGTCACAGACTCTCCTCTGGACCCTTGGTCTGCTCACCGATCTCTAGGAGGCATAGAGGAATGGTGATCACAAATCAGATACCTCTTGGTCCTCTGCTTTCTCTGCTCTTGGTTCGCAGATTATCTGATTTATATATACAAGTGAACAGGCTCCCTCAAAGAGAAAAAAAGCACCTTTTGTGCTGTGATGCCTCAAACCTCACCGCGCCTTCTTAAAAGCTTCTTTGGTGAGAAAAGCAATATGGTCATTCCAAAAAAGATAACTTGAAAGGAAAATACAAGAATATTCTAAGAAAGGAAAGGATAATTCCCAAGTGTTGGTTGTGCGCTTGTTAAAAACCGTTCTCTTGAGCTTTATTCTAGGAGGGGAACGTTTCAAAGTAATTGCTACCTAGGATCTGGACGGAAGATTGAACCTTGAAACCTGCCTTTGCGACTCTGTATCTCTACCAATTGAGCCACGGTAGCGCAAGTTGTTCGAAAATATTTGTCAAATATTTATAGGAGGGGAGAAGTGAGTTTTTAATGAGGCATTGAGAACAATCATTTTTCTGCCCAACTATAAACAATACGAGGGAAGAGGAGAGAGAGAGAGGAAGAGGAAGGAGGAGAAGGAAGAGAGAGAGAGGAGGAGGTCTAAGCTGTTCCAAGGTCCACTCTCTATCATTAAGCTATTTCTGTTGAGCGGATAGTCTTTTTAAATTGAAATAGATTAGCAGGGTTGAATCGTCCAGCCTAAGTGGATAGTTATAAATGACAAACAGAATGTAACAATAACAAATGAATAAAGTTGAGCAAGCAGAACAACGAGGAACATACCCAGTTGATAGATTCGGATGAACAGTAATCGTCTCAAAATTTGCGATAGAACGACAGGATAGGAAATCAAGAGAAGGATTGATGTCAAGAAGTTTTGAGATCAGAACATACTTGTGCCCAGACTCCATCACTGAAGAAGAAGATTTGCCGCAGAGCAGAGTGCCAAGAGGCAGAGAGTATATATAGCAACATATATATATATATATATATATATATATATATATATATATATATATATATATATATATATATATATATATATATCTTTCTTTCTTTCTTTCTCACCAAGCGCTGAGATTAGGGTACAGCCCTGTCCTCTGCAAAGCCCCTCCATGCGGATCTGTCTCGGTAGAATCCTTCCTCTTCCACCTCGGCAATAGATCTTCCTCGCTTCGCTATCGACGCTGCAACACCATCCCTCCATCTTCTTCTTGGTCCCCCAACGGGTCTTCTTCCTTTTGGCTGCCAGTCGTAGAATCTCGCAGGGTATCTCTCCTCATTCATTCTTCGGACATGGCCATACCACCTTAGCTGTTGTCTCTCTATCAACCAATCAATGGGTTCTATTCCAAGCTCGCGCCTAATTTCCGAATTTCTTCTTCGCTCCCTTCTCGTCACTCCCGCTATCAGTCTCAGCACTCTCATTTCTGCTGCCACAATCTTGCTTTTTGTTCTGGTGGTAAGAGTCCAAGCTTCCGACCCATATACGAGAGTAGGTCTTAGTATTGTCGTATATATCAAAACCTTAACATCCCTCGGTACATGCCTGTTTTTCAGCAATCCATACAGCTGTCCCACACTTCTCGAAAACCTGTTTATACGCTCCTCAATCTCTCCGGCCATTTCTCCATCCACGTTTACAGTAACACCCAGGTACTTAAATTTTTCCACTTCCTTCAACCTTTCCCCCTCTATCACGATGTCAAGCACCTCTCTTTCTCTAGAGATCTTCATCACCTCCGTCTTTTCCTTATTTATTTTTAATCCTTCTCTATGCAATATGTCTCCCCACCTATCCAACGCTCTCTGCAGAGTCGCTCTGTCACTTGTCACCACTGCTATGTCATCTGCATATGCCATAGCAATTCCAACATCCTCCTCCAAACCAACCTCTCGGATACACCCATCCATATATATGATAAACAACTTGTACATGGAACCATTTTACTAAGCCAAACGCTGTTCTGACGGCACTCTTACTAGTGACATAGAGACTACGTATCACTCTTATTAACTTGGGTTCAACCTCATAATACGGATTTCCAAGCGTTTCCCACAACTTCTCCCGCGGCACACTATCAAACGCTTTCTCTAGATCTATAAAAGCAGCATAGATATCTCTATCCCACTCCCAACTCTTCTCAATCACCATCTTCAAGCTAAAGATCAAATCGGTGGTTCCTCTTCCCGGTCTAAAACCATATTGGGCCTCATTCAATTTATTCTCCACACTCGTTCTAAGTCTCCTCTCCAAAATCCTTTCATATATCTTCAAAGCATGGGGCAGAAGAGATATCCCCCTATAGTTGGAACACTCCCCTTTGTCTCCCTTCTTTAAGTATTGGACATATCTTCCCCTATTCCTCTGGTACCCTTTCCTCTCTCCAAAATCCGTTGAACAGTCTCCACATCCACTGCACCACCTCCTTCCCTCCCTTAAATATTTCGACAGGTAATCCGTCGATACCTGTACTCTTACCATTCTTCATACTGTTTATTGCGGTCTCCACTTCCTCCATTGATATTATCTGTTCATT
>JABUQX010144667.1:10000-12500 GCA_015478945.1 Trachelipus rathkii | reverse complement strand
CTATATATATATATACTCTCTCTTATATATATCTACTTGAATACAAAGGAATAAAACAATTTATAGTAATTTAAAAATAATAAAAAGATGTTATTTTTCGTGTAAAAAAATTATTTCTTCCTCTTGGTATTTAACAGCAATATGGTGGATAACTTCCACCGTTTATATTGTGTAGATATGATGGACACTCATTAAAACCAATTCTGTTGAATATATTACTAATGTAGTGAGAAAGTATGTATTGAAAGGTTTCAGAGTAGAGACATATTTTTCTGTATAGCAAGTTGTGTATGAAATAACGAAAAAAACCTTAACAATTCAAATGTGACTGTGTAGATAAATTGATTTTTAAAATTTGTAAATTTTCTGATGAATATCGATGGAATGAGTAAATTTACAAAGATTAGTAAGTATGGATATGTGGCTTACGAGCTTGCTCTCTAGCTGGTTTGAAAAATCAAGAAAAGAATTACAATTGCTTTATCCACTTAATATCGATTCTAACATGCGGCATTCTCATTTCATAATAACCAGAAAGCAGAAGTCCGTTGCAATTAATAAAATGCCTGAAATTTTTCTTATCGATATTTGCGCGAAAACCTTTCAAATAAGATCACTTTTGAATGTGATTAAGAGCAGTAGCAGTTACTAGACATTGAGTCTATTATGTTCAAAATGGATGATAAAGGAGAACAACTGAAATAATAATTAAACATTAAATTTGCTAGTCATTACAAATTTCAAACGATTTGAGGCATATGAAGAAGGTTCAATATCTTGATCCATCTCAATCTCCTCTAAAGTATCAACAATTGCTTTAAAAGCTTCTCTATAATATATATAAATCGTAACAATCCATCGTAACTTTCAGCCACCTTGTTACGCACATTCGTGTTTTCACAATTCCTGTTTTCTATTAAAATAGTTGACCCCCTTGGTGACCTAAATTAGTGCCTAGTTTTTCCCCTGTGACTGTAAAGTTTTTAATGTAATGTACTTTATATGAATGTGAAAAGCAATTAACTTACAAACCTCAGGATATTTTTGACAACTCGAATGCCTTTAAAACTTTTCCTCGTTGCTGCTGCATCATCATATCGTTGTCAAATCAGAAAGTTATTGTATATTTCGCCCTTCATATTAAAATAAAGATTCACCTTCCGTTCTTTTTATAGCTACTAAACTTAAGTAATCTTCACGAACCACATATATGTTTTCCTCATTTCTATTAATGTATATTCTTAATTTGCTTTGATTATTATTTTTATTTTTTTCAAAAATTAAAATTAAGAGGCTTTTTAGCAATCAAAAAATTTTGATCACTTAAATAATTTCGGAGGGGACAGATCCCTCCACCCCCCCTTACTAAATATATATATATATATATATATATGGTATATATATATATATATTATTAGTTATATATATATATATAAGATATATATATATATATATATATATATATATATATATATATATATATATATATATATATATATATATATATATACAGGAAGAATTGAGAGAAAATTTCTTGAATTAGAAGCTATGTCCGTTTCACTTTAGAAAATCAAATCTCAAAAAGAGGGAAGACATCTCTAATGGAAGTTAACTAATGATAAATTATCCGAGTGACAACGTCGTCTAAAAGAAACACAATGCAACGGCTTTTGAACTGAGGACGAGATGTCTGACACAATATTTCGAGCATGAAGATAAATGTTACCGTTATAAAATAAACACATCACATACGGAGTAAATTAGTAATATGCATTCCCTCTTGAGTTTCAAGAATTATATATATATTAGCATATATATATATATATATATATATATATACATAGTTATATATATATATATATATATATATATATATGTTATTATTATTATACATATTATATATATATATACATATTATATATATATTATATTATATATATATATATATATATATATGGTATATATATACAACATATATATATATGTTATTATTGTTATTACATATATATATATATATATATATATATTAAATATATTATATATATATATATATATATATATATATATATATATATAGATATATATATATGCATATATATATATATATACATATATATATATACATATTGATATATATTACATATATATACATATATATTACATATATATTATTATTATTATTATTATATTATTATATATATTATTATTATATATTTTTATATATATATTACATATTATTGTTATTGTTGTTATATATATATTATTATATTATTATATATATATATATACATATATTAGGGACAATTTTTATATGCACATATTACATATGCCATATATATATTATATCCCTTCAGATGGCATTTATATATATATATAGCATATACATACATACATATACATACATACATATATATATATATATATATATATATATATATATATATATATATATATATATATATATATATATATATATATATATATATATATATATATAGTA
>JABUQX010144667.1:0-5000 GCA_015478945.1 Trachelipus rathkii | reverse complement strand
CAAAGAAAAGAACAACTCTTTCTTTCTTTTTATTTGTGTATTTGTTTCTATTCTGAATGGGATAAAGTTAAAGAAAGAAATTTTCAAATAATTTTACCTATTAAGATTTAAGATTTAGAAGGAAAAAAATTGTAGCACAGTGGTGTCCAATGGTAAGCGTACCCCGAGGAGTACTCAAAGTGATACCTGATGGTACGCCAAAGAAGTAGAGATATATATATATATATATATATGTTATTATTATATTTATATATATATATATATATATATATATATATATATATATATATATATATATATATATATATATATATATATATATATATATATATATATGTATATATATATATATATACATATATTATTATATTATTATGCAGCATATTAGCAGCGAGCAAGGCATATGCAGCATATATATATATATATATATATATATATTATTATATTATTATATATATATATATATATATATATATATATGTATATATTATTATATATATTATTATTATATATATATATATATATATATATATATATATATTATTATTATATATATTATTATATTATTATATATATATATATATATATACATATGTACATATACATATATATATTATTATATGCTATATATATATGATATATATATATATATGCATATATACATACATATATATATATATACATATATATATATATGCTGGTTATTGTTGTTATTATTATTATTATTATTATTATTATTATTATTATTATATATTTATATTATATATTATATATTACATATTATTATTATATATATGATGAATATATATATTATTATTATATATATTATTATATATATATATATATATATATATATATATATATATATTGGTTATTATACATTTATATATATATATATATATACATATACATATATATATTATATATATATATATATATATATATATATATACATATATACATACATTTTATTTATATACATATTATATTATTATTACATATACATATATTATATATTTTTATATATATTATATATATATTTATATATATATATATATATTTATATATATATATATTATTATTATTATTTTCTATATTGTATATTTGAGATAGTATAAAAATATATATATATATATATATATATATATTTATATATATATATATATATATATATATATATATATATATATATATATATATATATATATTATATATATATTATTTTAATTAAATATATATATATATATATATATATATATTAATTATTATTATATATATGTATATTATATATATTATATATTGATAATCTTCTGCAATACACGCAGTGAATATACGTATTGATAATTTAATCCCCTTGAGGCGACACAAAACAAAAAAAAATTTTTTAAAGAATGATTTTTAATTCACTATTTATTTACATTAAATTTATATCAATCAATAAGTTAATTTTAAATTAAAAAGAAAAAGCTGAGATGTCGTTCTAGCTTTCGCATCCGTTGGCGGTATGCATCTTCAGGAACTAATATGATTGATTGAAGAAGGATCCAAATTTGACTCTCTTTCTTAATGGCAACATGGTTTGTAGTTAAATAAGTTTCAAAATATTGAGTATTATATCGACTTCAGGATTTTATTGAGTTTGGTCGAATTTTTTTTTATATAGGAATTAGTGATATTGTCTATTGAGGGATTGCCTGCTTGATTGTTGAAATTCTTGGAGTTTTTTATTAAAAATGATTCAGTTAATTTTCTATTTGTGGTATTTTGAATAGGTGCTATTAATTTGTTGGACGAAAGATCGATTAAATGATTTTGCGAGTTTCTATGTGCAGTTAAAGATGAATTAGTTTTATCCATTCGTAGGTCATAAGAATGTTGATATAACCTGATATCTAAATTGTTCGTTTCACCTATATAGCAACTTTCGCAACCTTTACATGGAATAGTATATATACCAGATTTGAGATTCGTATGAATATTTTTAGGTTTAAGGGTATGCTTTATTGTTAGTAAGTTAGATTTTGTAGTTTTAATTTCGGGAGATATATATATTTTTTATTAGTTGTGTATTTAAATTAGGAATTGGTAAAATGTTTTTAAAATTATTAATTTTTTGTTCTAAATTTAAGGATCTATTTTTGGCTAGTTTTAGTGCTTTGTAAATTACGGATTGAGGATAGTTGAGTTTTTTAAAAATATTGATAATTTAATTTTTCTTTATTTAAGTATATTGGATCACAGTTTCTCAAGGCTCTTAAGAACAAATTTGAAAGCACTGCTGTTTTTGTGGATACTTCATGAAACGAAAACCAATGGATATAGGAATCTGATGCGGTGGTTTTTCGGAAAATCTGATATGAAGGAGGACTATTGTTGGACCATGTAATTAGTAAATCTAAAAAGGGGATAGTGTTATCTTTTGAATATTCTATTGTAAATTTTATATTATGATGTATATTATTAATGTAATTAAATATATTATTTGTGTTTGTGTTTTTTGGTATAAAAGCCAGAACATCATCTACATAACGGTACCAAACTATTGAATGAAACAAGGTGAATAAAATATATTTTTCTAATAGCTCCATATATATGTTGCTGATTGTGGGGGATAAAGGAGAGCCCATGCTGAGTCCGGATATCTGTTTATAATATTTATTTTGAAATTTGAAATAAGCATGTTCTAAGGTAAGAAATATAAGGGACTTGATGAGGGTGAAAGGTATGGAGAAAGTAATATTGTTTGAATTTATATGATTTTCTAATAGGTTCATGGTTGTGTTTATGGGTACATTGGTGAATAATGAAACAACATCAAAGCTGACTATTGTATAGTTGGAAAAAGTTAAGGTGTTTGTTTTTTGTATGAGGTGTTGAGAGTTTTTGATGTGTGATGTGGAGATATTTCCTATTAGAGGGTTGAGCTCATCAGATAACGATTTGGCAAGTTTATATGTAATGCTATTGATATTAGATATTATTGGGTGTAAGGGAGTATTATCTTTATGTATTTTTGGAATGGCGTAAAATTGTGATAGGGTTGGTAAATAAGCTCTAAATTTTTCTATGAGATCTTTGTTGTTGGGTAGAAATTTAGAACAAAACATTAATAATTTTAAAAACATTTTACCAATTCCTAATTTAAATACACAACTAATAAAAATATATACCTCCCGATATTAAAACTACAAAATCTAACTTACTAACAATAAAGCATACCCTTAAACCTAAAAATATTCATACGAATCTCAAATCTGGTATATATACTATTCCATGTAAAGGTTGCGAAAGTTGCTATATAGGAGAAACGAACAATTTAGATATCAGGTTATATCAACATTCTTATGACCTACGAATGGATAAAACTAATTCATCTTTAACTGCACATAGAAACTCGCAAAATCATTTAATCGATCTTTCGTCCAACAAATTAATAACACCTATTCAAAATACCACAAATAGAAAATTAACTGAATCATTTTTAATAAAAAACTCCAAGAATTTCAACAATCAAGCAGGCAATCCCTCAATAGACAATATCACTAATTTCTATATAAAAAATTCGACCAAACTCAATAAAATCCTGAAGTCGATATAATACTCAATATTTTGAAACTTATTTAACTACAAACCATGTTGCCATTAAGAAAGAGAGTCAAATTTGGATCCTTCTTCAATCAATCATATTAGTTCCTGAAGATGCATACCGCCAACGGATGCGAAAGCTAGAACGACATCTCAGCTTTTTTTTTTAAATTTAAAATTAACTTATTGATTGATATAAATTTAATGTAAATAAATAGTGAATTAAAAATCATTCTTTAAAATTTTTTTTTTTTTGTTTTGTGTCGCCTCAAGGGGATTAAATTATCAATATATATATATATATATATATATATATATATATATATATATATTATATACATATTATATATATATATATATATATATATATATATATATATTATGTATATATATATATATTATTCTTATATATTATTATTATTATTATGTTAGAAAAAAAAAATTCTTAAATATGGTTACATATTATTTTGATTACATATATATATATATATATATAAATTATTAGATATATATATATACAAACAACAAATAAATAAACAAATAAATAAATAAATGTAAATAAAAAAAATATATATTACATTACATATATATATATGTATATATATATATATATATTATTATACATACTATATATATATATACTATATATATATATATTATGTTTATATTATATTATATTATATTATATTATTATATGATATTATATTATATTATATTACATTATATTACATTATATATTATATATTATATATTATATATTTTATATTTTATATTTTATATATTATATATTATATATTATATATTATATATTATATATTATATATTATATATTATATAATATATAATATATAATATATAAAATTATATTAAATTATATATTATATTATATTTTATTATATTATATTATATTATAATATATTATATTATATATTATATTATATTATATTATATTATATTATATTATATTATATTATATTATAGTATATTAAACTATATTATATTTATACTATTATACATATATTATATATTATATTATATTTATATTTCTTTATTGAAAGTTATTAAGTTTAAAGTATATTATATTAGGTTATATTATAATATTTGTAAGACTAACCTGCACAAATTTTATACTCCACTTTTAGGTCTGCATTTATTAGAATCTGGGATAGCTTTCGGAGTAACACCCGAAATAAATAAATCTGCAATGCTAAAGTAAAAATTATTATTATTATTATTATTATTATTATTATTATTATTATTATTATTGTCATTATTATTATTATTATTATTATTATTATTATTATTATTATTATTATTATTATTATTATTATTGAAGTTATCAAACGAAAATGAAAGCGTTTCAATGATAAATGCGAAAACGGTTAAACACCCAAATTTGAAATGAACGAAGCAAC
>JABUQX010144666.1:17500-20000 GCA_015478945.1 Trachelipus rathkii | reverse complement strand
TTTATAATAATATTTGAATGTTTCTCTGGCTTATCTAATTATTCTTTATATTTCTTTAATACTTGCAAGTTTGATATATATATATATTATATATATATATTATATTATTATTGTTATTATTATTATTATTATTATTATTATTATTATATATATTATATTATATATATATATATATTATTATATATATTATATATTTATATATATTATTATATTATTATTATATATATATATTATTATTATTATTATATATATATATATATATATAATATTATTATTATTATTATTATTATATATATATATATATATATATATATATATATATATATATATATATATATATATATATATATATATATATATAAATATATATTATTATATGTATGTTATATATATATTGTTATATATATATATGAGCATATATATTATATATATATTTGTATATATATATATATATATATATATATTATTATTATTATATATATATATATATATATATATATATATTATATATATATATATATATATATATATATATATATATATATATATATATATATATATATATTATATATATATATATATATATATATATATATATATATATATATATATAGATATTATAGTAGCATATATTTATATATATATATATTATATATATAGTTATATATATCGTATTGTCTATTTATATATATATTATATATATAATATTTCTTTGACATATTTAAATAATTTTTCAGTATCCATCCCTTTAATTTTGGCATTCATATTTTGTATGTTTCATATTAATATTTGTATTTTTTCAGTAGATTTTTCTTTGAATTTAATATTTATATATCATAATAATATTTAAATATTTTCTTTTAGTACCCTTTCCTTTATTTTAGTATTTATACATTTAATTTAACAATTAAATATTTGCTTGTATTTGAATGTTTTTTCAGTATAAATTTAACCATAATTTTGGTATTTTTCTTTTTTTAATAACATTTGAATAACTTTATATAGTATAACTTTAGTATAACTTCAACCTTATAAATTTTTATCTCTTAAAAATACTAATAATAGTACACCCCCTCCTAGATTAGGGCTTTGCCCGTGAGCGTTGGTGTTTATCTGTAAATCTATAATACCAATTTAAATACTTCAGTATTAATTTTTTAAAATCTGACAATCATTAACTCTCATATTATTGGGCTTTTTTTATTTAATAATATCAACAAAATATCAATCGCTATTACAATAACAATGATTCTGATAATCCCTTCTATTGAGGTTTTTAATTCTGAAAAGATTGTATTATCGTTTCTGACATTATTTAGAAATGTATTAATTTATTATCGGTGTAAAATTAAGACTGTAACAGCCACCTATATAATTGATGTTCTATCTAATACTGGTACTATTGATATAACAATCGCTTTCATTAATGTTCGTTATAAATGGTATTAATATTTTCTTTATTCATCCCCTTTTTGAATACAGTCCTTCCTTTTTTGAGTTAAACATATATTTGCCGGAGATAATTTATTTCAGACGACCACCTTCGATAGATATTGATCTAAGATGGAATTTGATATCCTCTTCCCTTAGGAGTCCCTCTCGACGAGATGTAAGAAATGAAAGTCCTCTTTTGAAGTTAACCTTCTACTATATCCGTTTACACATGAAGATTTGTTTCTTATGAAGATTTAGCTTAGTTATAAATAAATTTATATTTTATTTTATAAATTTCATTTCATCCCTAGTCAATGGCGCTATATATTTATGATTTGAAAAATATATTATTTTTCTTCTATTTTTATCGATTAATCATATTACTATTTTTATTACCGAGGATCGTAGTGGAATTAGAAAAGTCTCATATGTCTAAGGGCGGCTATACTTTATCCTCTTTTATTCTTAATAATTCTTGACCTAATTAAAAAACTCATATTTTGTAATAATTAAAATATTATTATTTTCATAATTAAATGCTAAAAATATTTCGATAAAATTACACAAATTCTCTGGTCAGAAAATCTTGAATGAAAATGTTGGAATAGTTCAACCAAATGCAGGACGCATGTTTGCCAGAAGAATTAATAGCTTAAGGAATAAAAATTACGAGGAATTTAGAAAGAAATAGCTTAAAATAAATAAAATATTACGAATCCTTTCTTAATTTATAGTGATCGTTTATCTTCATTAATTATGTATATTAAGACTTTTGCAGCGATACGCATTGCATTCATCTTTAAGAGGCACATGGGAGCAAAACTTTTCACAGCTACCTTTCATCAATATTATTATAGACGAATCAAAGTTTATCAGAGGTGAATGATTTTCCGGATGACACACCGTTAGGCAGAGTGAATAGATTTTATGACAGCATCGACAATGAATACAAGTTAGCAGAGATCTTTGAGTTAGGTTTCCTTCTTGGTTATTTACAGTTGTATTTTCACATAACTCCAAAACAACTGAAACCGTTTATAAGATTTTATGAAATTTTTGTTTTCGG
>JABUQX010144666.1:10000-15000 GCA_015478945.1 Trachelipus rathkii | reverse complement strand
ACTTTTATTGTTGCTAATTGAGCCTCTTTGCACGAATATCCGCCTCTGAATTCACCAACAAACGTGTAATCAATGTTTGTTGATAAAAGTTTAAGGAGTGTTTTATAGTCTTCATATACTGGAGTTTTGGTATTAACATTCATACAGACGACTTGTGGTTTCATTCCTGGTAATTGTTCAATGGATCTATAAACAAATTCAGTTATTTTCGTTTTTGTATCTTGAGACAAAACTTTGGTTTGGAAGTTGGATTCGAAGTAACGTGTCTTTGTGCCGTTCATCAAAAGAGTCATGAGGAAGGATAATGATTCTTCCTCTAAAGGCATAGGATAAAATCACAAACATTAGGATAATTATTATAGGTGCAAAGTTAAATACAAGTGAAATATTCAAAATAATAAATTAGTATTAAAAACACCTCTCTCTCTCTCTCTCTCTCTCTCTCTCTCTCTCTCTCTATATATATATATATATATATATATATATATATATATATATATATATATATATATATATATATATATATATATATATATATATATATATATATATATATACCTTCTGTTTTCATGTGAACCATGTTAGTTTTCTTCACTGATGGAAATCCTGAAAGAGGAAGTGAAAACTGAGAAGCATAAAGAGAAAATAAAACCTCCTATTTTAATATGCATTATTAGCTTTAATTTATAATAATATTTGCAATAAATTTTACACATCGAATTATTTCCAAAGCTGGATATAAATATTGTAAAGGCTACTACTAATTATTTAAAATACCTAACCACCAAAACAACAGCTTATTAATGCTGTTATTAAATGTTACAATATATTAAAAATAATACTTGAAATTCATCATTCACTCTTTGTTATAAAGGAAAAAGTTTTTTTCCTTCATTTTAAATATAAAATTAGATTACTTTACATTTAAAATAGTTTCTATACAAACTTTAACTTTTTAATAATTTTAATTACAAATAATTTAAATAATATTGACAAAATATACGAATGAAAAATGTCATACCAATGCCATATCAATGTTGTTGGTCAACGTTAAATCTTAATTAAAAATCAAGTAATGACGTGCCTTAAAATAATCTGAAAGAGCGACGTTAAAACTGAGATATCACTAAACCAAAATTTCTTGCAAAAAGTCTTAAGGTCTTGTAGGCCTATAAACTATGGTGCTACCACGGTCGACCTTTTCTATGATTAAAACTTTGGAGATATTGTCTTAATTTTTAACAGGGATAAGTTGTTCTTGCATGGGAATTTTGGGAAATATAAATAATATATACAGCTGGCGATAATTCAATATGTTATAATCGTTCTTTAATAATAATAATAATAATAATAATAATAATAATAATATAATAATAATAATAATAATTCTAATAAATAATAATAATAATAATAATAATAATAATAATAATAATAATAATAATAATAATAATAATAATAATAATAATAATAATAATAATAATAATAATAATAATAATAGAGATTAATAATAATAATAATAATAATAATAATAATGATAATAATAATAATAATAATAATAATAATAATAATAATAATAATAATAATAATTAATAATAATAATAATAATAATAATAATAATAATAATAATAATAATAATAATGATAATAATAATAATAATAATAATAATAATAATGAATAATAATAATAATAATAATAATAATAATAATAATAATAATAATAATAATAATAATAATAATAATAATAATAATAATAATAATAATAATGATAATAACAATAATAATAATAATAATAATAATAATAATAATAATAATAATAATAATAATAATAATAATAATAATAATAATAATAATAATAATAATAATACATTAATAATAATTTTAATAATAATAATAATAATAATAATAATATTAATAATAATAATAATAATAATAATAATAATAATAATAATAATAATAATAATAATAATAATAATAATAATAATAATAATAATAATAATAATAATAATAATAATATTGACATTAAAAACATAATAAAGACATAATTTTTGATAAGTTGTTTATCTCACAATTATATAAACTCAAAATGTGCTTTACCGAAAAAGAGAAGCTTGGATAAAAGGCTTTGGTTTCAGAGGTATGAACGAAATTGAAGAAAAATACCGCGATGCACTGAAGCCGCGAAAAGTGAACCGCGATATAGCGAGGGATTACTATATATATATATATATATATATATATATATATATATATATATATATATATATATATATATATATATATATATATATATATATATATATATATATATATATATATATAAATATTATTATATATTTATGTTTTATATATATATATATATATATATATATATATATATATATATATATATATATATATATATATATATATATATATATATATATATATATATATATATATATATAAATATAAATATATATATATATATATATATATATATATATATATATATATATATATATATATATATATATATATATATATATATATATATATATATATATATATATAAATAATCAGGAGGTGTATTGCTTCTTATGGTGTTATATACTCTTGGTGAATAACCCGGAATATAACAAAGTGACAAGAACCAATACTTGGGGGACTTTGTTCATCCCTCCGGCCCCAGCACTAGTATGTGAATTTGTCACATATGAAATATTTTAGTCTTCTTTCTCTCCACTCAGTTTTCAAATTTTCTACATCTTTCAATTCTCCTCCACCGCAGTTTCTATCTTCTTTTTTTTTCTTTTTTAAATAAAAGATGAAACGTTATTAAGCCAAGGAGTGTATTATTGCCATCTGTCGGGTTCCCCAGTCTGACACCACCACGGTACTCCTAGACCAGGTGTTTCCGCTTTAATTCCTTCTACACCTGAAAGTCCTCTGCATAAAAAAGCGATTCGTTGCCTGGTATGCCCTCGACACCCCAGGCGCCCAAACGGTTGGAGAAATCGCGAAAAGGTACCCCAACCTTAGTCTCCTCATTTGTTTACTCTATATGCTGCTCCCCTCCGGGACTGTCAGCTGACACATCATTCCCGATATATTACTTATTGTGATCCATCACCTCAAAAGCTCTTACTGAGCAAAGAATCATTATTCTTAGTGATGCATTTGAAAAAGCTTTATTAATTGAAGATCCTCCAGTCACGTTATTGAGAAATGGGTCTCCTCTGGTTCAAGTTACTACCCGCAATCAAAGTTCCATCTTGTCATCCTTAACGTCTCTTGGAAACATTCCTCTTATTTTCAAACATGATGAAATAAGAAACATGTCCAAAGGCACGGTTTATTCTTTAGAACAGAAAGGCGAAGATATTGCTGTCATTCTAAGAAATCTACAGAAGAAAAGATTTCCAGTTACAAACGCTTACAGATTTTCCCTCCGTCGAGACTCGCCCGACACTCCAAATATATGGATGGGGTAATGAAAGAATCAGAGGTACGGGTAGTAGAGATAGGTTTAAGACTTCTGGAGAATGGAAAAGAGTGGAGGGTGCCCTGCTTATTGTACGCTGATTAATTATTTGGCTTCAACTTATGGCATGCAATTCTACTTAACTACCCTGTTTCCGTGTATGTTACTCATATGCCACATCTGTAGGAAGTGAAAAAGGGATATATATATATATATATATATATATATATATATATATATATATATATATATATATATATATATATATATATATATATATATATATATATATACGAGGAGGGAAGAGATAGAAAAGATAAAGAGAGAAAAAAAGGGAAAGGATCTCCAGGAATACCAAGTTTAAGAATGAAGCAGATGACTCTTGAAGCTTGTATAGAAAATATAAAGATGTGAGACTTAAAAAAAAAAAAAAAAAAAAAAAAAAAAAAAAGATGGATAGTATAAATATGCAGAAATGATAGTAATGGAGGATTTTCTGTTTTCTCAAGTTGCAAATCTTATCTTTGAACGGCTAATGAAATAAGTTGCTCCTTTATATCCACTGCGTCAATGGAAATACCACAGATATATTATTTGTGAGAAAATGTATGACTGAGTTAAATCAAAAGTTTAAGAATTAATCACCTTCATTTATGTTCTGGGAACTTGAAAAAACCGTGGTGGTTATTCACAGTTTATTAGTACGGTTAGATATAAAGGTTGTTGTTAACATAATTGAGCTTGATTATTTGCCATTCTTTACAGAAAGCCGGTAGATGCTGACAAGGTTGTGATCGAAACTTAAGAAAAATTAGCAAATTAGAGAAAGTTAATTTGGATGAATTCATCCAAATTAACTTTCTCTAATTTGCTAATTTTTCTTAAGTTTCTATCTATCGATCACAGTTACATAGCAATACCGATCCTACCCTAGCAATATATCTAAGCATATCTACCCGGCTTTCCTATAAAAAGAATAACAAAAAATAATCAAAGTCATAACTTTTCAATTTAATGTTAACATAACAATAGCTACCTTAACATATCTAAACTGTGAATAATAAAATAGCTTAACATGCTTATCCTACCGTACATAAACTGTGAATAACCACCAGGGTTTTTTCAAGTTCCCAGAACATAAATACCGTTAGCATAGCAATACATACCCTAACCTAACAAAATAACTTATCTTATCATGCATACCTAAACATGTCGTAACTTAACAAAAACTATACAAACCTAACACATCTAAAATACAGATCTACGAATAAATGCTAACATTAACAAAGTTCCCGAATATACTTTCAAAGTTAATAAATCACCCTCCCCCCTCTGTCAAAAATGCCTTTCCCAGACTTACGAAGACATAGAACATCTCTTATTATACCTCCTTGACTTAACGAACACCAGACGCAACTTTAAAACGATCATTCTAACGGATCTCTGGCCCAACCTTCTGTGGTGGGACAATATCTCGAGGTAGCCCGCTTCTCGTAGGTGGGGTGCGGCAGGCTACAAAGTAAGTAAATATATATATATAA
>JABUQX010144666.1:0-5000 GCA_015478945.1 Trachelipus rathkii | reverse complement strand
ATATATAAGAAAATTGTTCCGAGATGCCATCTTTTTCTGGGAAGGTGGATCGGACAAGTGACAGAGCTTCCTGTACATTGTCTAACGGCGACGCTGTTGTCAAAATTCGAGTCCTGGCGCGAGTGAAATTTATATTCGTCTTATTATTGCAAATTTGCCGCAACAAGCATGTTGTGCCCATTTCGGCGTTCCTTGACTTTGGTTGGTTGCTCCTGTAACCCAGGAGCACCCAAGCAGAATGCCATGTAGCCACAGCAGGTGTTCCAACCACCTTCCTGTCGATTTAAATAAGTACTTAGTTTCAAAGCAGTGATATCGGAGCAGTAAATTAGAAAACTGTTCCGATATGTCTTCTTTTCTGGAAAGGCGGATCGGACAAGTGGTAGAGCTTCCTGTACATTGTCTAACGGCGATGCTGTTGTCGATGGTTCGAGTCCTGGTGCGAGTGAAGTTTTTCTTCGTCTTATTATTGCAAATTTGTCGCAACAAGCATGTTGTGCCCATTTCGGCGTTCTTTGACTTTGGTTGGTTGCTCCTGTAACCCAAGAGCATCCAAGCAGAATGCCATGTAGCCACAGCAGGTGTTCCAACCACCCTCCTGTCGATTTAAATAAGCACCGAGTTTCAAAGCAGTGATATCGAAGCATTAGATTAGAAATCTGTTCCGAGATGCCTTCTTTTCTGGGAAGGCGGATATTAAATTAAATATTAAATTTCATTTTCATAAAAAAAAATTTATAACAATCCAGAGAATCTATAAAAACTATTTTCTAAATTGTTAAAATTCGTGACATCACTTTATTAGCATTATGCTATCCTTATTATGCTTATTAGCATTTGAAATTGTGCTTTTCCACGTGGTATGGCTTGAGAGGTATGACGTATGATTCATCTATGACGTTGAGGATATTTATTGGCTATTTCAAAAAGATTTACCGCCTCTCCTCCCTGAAGATATTCTATTTTATATAGAATATATATATATATATATATATATATATATATATATATAAATATATATATATATATATATATATATATATATATATAGGCATATATATAGATATATATGAGTTATATATATATATATATATATATATATATATATATATATATATATATATATATATATATATATATATATATATATATATATATTCCCACGCAAACGTAAATAATTATTTTATTCAGACTTCGGCTCCGGCTAAGGTTTCTACATTTGAAAATTGATGAGCACTTCTTTTGGTAATATATTTTCACCTAAAAAATATTTCTTGAAAAAAAATTTATACCCAAAATCTAACTCTGGCTCCGGCTCCGGCTCTGGCTCCGACTAAGGTTTCTGCACTATTTTAAAATTGTTCAGCACGTCTTCTGGTAATAATTTTTTCAAATTAAAAAATATTTTCCGAAAAAATTTCATACTCGGCTCCCGCTCCGACTCCGGATCCGGATCCGACTAAGGAATTTGCACTATTTGAAAATTATTCAGCATGTCTTCTGACAATATATTTTTCTCCTAAAAAGTATTTAATGAAAGAAATTCATACCCAGGATCCGGCTCCGGCTCCGGCTAAGGATTCTAACTTATTTGTAAATTATTCAGCACGTCTTCTGGCAATAAATTTTTCACCTAAAAATATTTATTGAAAAATTTCATACCTAGGATCCTGTTCCGACTCCGGCTTAAGATCTGGCTCCGATCCAACTGTTTCTGTTATTTGAAAATTGTTCAGTAAGTCTTTTGACAATATATTTTCACCTAAAATATATTTATTGGAAAAATTCATACCCAGGATTCGGATCCGGATCCGGCTCTGGCCAGATCCGGCTCCGACTAAGGTTTCTGCACTATTTAAAATTGTTCAGCACGTCTCCTGGCAATAAATTTTTTACCTAAAAAAAATATTTTTCGAAAAAAATTTCATACCCAGGATCCGGCTAAGGATCCGGCTCCAGATCCGACTTCGGCTTCGGCTCCGGATCCGACTAAGGTTTCTGCACTATTTGAAAATTGTTCGGCACGTCTTCTGACACAAATTTTCTTTCTCACCCAAAAATATTTCCCTGAAAAAAATCTCATACCCAGGATTGTAGGCTCCGATCCGGCTTCGGATACGACTCCGGATCCGGACTAATGTTTCTACACTATTTGAAAATTGTTCAGCGTCTTCTTCTATTAAATTTTTCACCTAAAAATATTTCTTGAAAACTCATACCCTAGATCTGGATCCGGATTCGGATCCAGCTAACACTTCGACTTCGACTTCGACTTCGACTTTGGCTCCGGATACGACTAAGATTTCTGCACTATTTGAAAATTGTTTAACACGTTCTGACAATAAATTTTTCACCCAAAAAATAGCTTCCCGAAAATTATACCCAGGGATCAGGTTTCCGATGCGGCTCCGATACGGCCCGATCCGACTAATGTTTCTAGGTTATTTGAACATTGTTCAGCATGTCTTCTTGAAATAAGCCACTCAGAAAATATTTTCTGAAGAAAATCATACTCAGGATCCGATCCGATCCGGATCCGATCCGCCTGGCCCGACTCAGCTCGGCCCGGATTCGACTAGGGTTTCTGCACTATTTGAAAATTGTTCGGCACGCCTTCTGACAAAGTTTTTCACCAAAAAAATATTTCCCGAAAAAAATTCATACCCAGGATCCGGCTCCGGATACGACTTTGGCTTCCGCTCCGGATCCGACTAATGTTTCTACACTATTTGAACATTGCTCAGCACGTCTTCTTGAAATAAATTTTTCACCTAAAAATATTTTCCCGAAGAAAATTCATACCCAGGATCGGATCCGGATCCGGCTCTGACTTCGGCTTCAGCTCCGGATCCGGCTAAGGTTTCTGCACTATTTGAAAATTGTTCGGCACGTCTTCTGGACAATAAATTTTTCACCAAAAAATATTTCCCGAAAATTGCTACCTAGGATCCGGGTTCGGATACGGCCTGGATACGACCTCGGCCCGATCCGACTAATGCTTTCTACACTATTTGAACATTGTTCAGCACGTCTTCTTGAAATAAATTTTTCACCTCAAAAAATATTTTCTGAAGAAAATTCATACCCAGGATCCGGATCCGAATCCGGATCCGGCTCCGGCTCCGGATCCGGATCCGACTAATGTTTCTACACTATTTGAACATTGCTCAGCACGTCTTCTTGAAATAAATTTTTCACCTAAAAAATATTTTCTGAAGAAAATTCATACCCAAGATCCGGATCCGGATCCGGATCGGGATCCGGCTCTGACTTCGGCTTTGGCTCCGGATCCGGCTAAGGTTTCTGCACTATTTAAAAATTGTTCGGCACGTCTTCTGACACTACACCCAAAAATATTTCCCGAAAAAAATTCATACCAAGGATCCGGCTCCGGATCCGGTTATGACTTCGGTTTCTGCTCCGGATCCGACTAAGGTTTCTGCACTATTTGATAACTGTTCAGCACGTCTTCTGGCAATAAATTTTTCACAAATATTTTTTGAAAAAATTTCATACTCTGGCTCCGGCTCCGGCTCCGGCTTCGACACCGGCTCTGGCTTCGACTCCGCTCCGGATCCGGCTCTGGATCCGACTAAGGATTCTGCACTATTTGAAAATTGTTTAGTACGTTTTCTGGCAATAAATTTTTCATCTAATAAATTATTTCTTGAAAAAATATTTATACCCAGGATCTGCTCCGGCACCGGCACCAGCACCAGCTCCGCTCCGGCTCCGGTTCTGGCTCCGGCTCCGGCTCTCCGGCTCCGGCTTCGATTCCATTTATTTGACTGAGTAAAATCCGAAGAATGGGTGGGAGGTTGAGAATATGAAAAAAAAAAAATAGATTTTCTATAATTATAAATAAAACTTTTTTTTAACCTCTAAGCCAACCTGGAATTACAATTTTGACTGGAATTGAAATTTTTTAGTTCGACACCTCTCTAAATAAATTTCAGTATCTAAAAAACCATTTAGAATTTTAAAAAAATAATTACACCATGATGTTCAGGAGGAATTTTTCTAATAATCTAGATAATAAAAAAAAAATGTGAAAATTTTGATTTTGACTTCAAAAAGTAGGGGGTCCGAGGATAAAGTTTCCTTTTAAGATTAAGTTTTCCTATTGCCTTTTATATCTTTTATGTGTTGAACAAAATGTTCACTTCAAACTTATTGATTTACCTCTTTATTATATTTCGGCTTCACTTCTAAGGAGAAGTTTTTAAAGTTGCCATTATGTTCAACCGTTGCAATAATTCTTACAGGAATATTCAGAGTTTTCGACGTTTCTACTCCGGATGTGAGAATCTTTTCACTCCATGGGATGGGTGTCTGGAACTTCGGCATAAACTTCGACATAAATCTGTTTTTAGAAATTTTTTATGATGACAAAATTTGTTAAAATTATAATTTTAAGGAATTAAGGAATCCATAAAATTATAATTTTATTGATTATTATAGAACAAAGAATGATATTTACTAAAATTATTAAAATTTTATAATTTTACACTGCTTACCATTTCATAATTATAAAATGATAAGTGGTATAAAATGTTATAAAATTATTAAATTTTAAAATTTTTAACGTGAATATTATTCCTTGTTCCATAATTCTGTTTACAAAAACTTCTTACTTAAAATTTGTGGCAAGCTCAATAGTAAATGTGGAACTATTCATATTTTTGGCAGTTTCTCCCATATTTAATTTTACGTCACCTTCCGCTGAGAACAGGATAGGACTGTTGAACTGAAAATTAAAAAGAACACATAACGGAGCTATTTGAACTGAGGACGAATTGCAATTCTATTCATAGTAAAAAAATAAATAAAGGAAAAAAAAATCTGATTGTGTATATTAACTTACATCTTTTCTCTTAATTATAATCGAGAATAATCATTTAAAACAAAATCTATCGATAAGTATGCAAATATTAATTTAATATTTAGATATTACGTAAAGCTATCAATGACAAACTTAATATCCATCTGTCAAAAAAAAT
>JABUQX010144665.1:37500-41887 GCA_015478945.1 Trachelipus rathkii | reverse complement strand
AGAGAGGTAACAGTAGTGCTATAGAGGTGGGCAGGTGGTAAGAGTATAGGTAAAGGGCAGGTGGGTGAAGACATAGTCTTAGAATAGACATAGATATATATATATAACACATATATAATAATATATTATGAATATTTCACAAATAAGTTATAAGATAAGCAAGTTATTTACAAATTTAGGTTCGTAAAAAATTGACAGAATATGGACTGGAACTATATATTTACATATGTATATATATATTATAATATATGGTTATATATATATTTTTTAAGAGTTGGATTGAACAAGATATATTTTAATATAAAAGATAACATACATATCATGTTATATATATATTTACATATGATATATATTTGAGATTTGTTATGCAAAAGTGAGAGAGATATAATATAGATATATATTGAGAGAGAGAGGAGTGTGAGATATATTTGATAGCTTATATAGACAGAGAGAGTGAGACAGAGAGAAGATAAGAGAGAGGAGGAGCTGTGTGTGAGAGAGAGTAAGAGAGAGAGTAAGAGAGTGGAAGTGTGTGAGAGAGTGAGAGAGAGAGGAGAGAGAGATATATATATAGAGAGAGAGAAAGAGAAAGAGAGAAAGAGAGAGGTATATAGAGCAGAGAGATAGATAGAATGTATAGAGGGAGAGAAAGTGCTAGAGAGATAGAGAGAGAGAGAGAGTGAGAGAGAGGGAGAAAGAGGAGAGAGTGTATGAGAGAAAAAGCAGAGAGAGTTATATGAGGAGAGGAGGGTGAGAGAGGAGATATAGTGAGAGTTTGTGAGAGAGCATGAGAGAGAAAGATAGTGAACTGTGTGCAGAGATAGTGTGGGGAGAGAGAGGTAGTGTGAGAGAGTGAGAGAGAAAAGGAGTGAGAGAGATAGAGACAGTGAGAGAGAGATGTAGAGAGAGAAAGAGTAAGAGAAAGAGCAAGAGAAAGAGGGAGTGTGTGTGTGTGAGAGAGAGAAAGAGAGAGAGAGAGAGAGTGTGTGTGTGTGAGAGAGGGAGAGAGAGAGAGAGAGGGGTGCAGAGAAAGTAGAGAGAGAGAGAGAAAGAGAGAGAGGGAATGTGTGTGTGTGTGTGTGTGAGAGAGAGAACAGAGAAAGTAGAGAGGAGAGAGAGAGAGAGAGAGAGTGAGAGAGAGAGGAAGTGTGTGAGAGAGAGAGAGAGAGAGAGTGAGAGAGAGTGAGAGAGAGAGCGCGAACGGAGAGAGAGAGAGAGAGAGAGAGAGAGAGAGAGAGAGAGAGAGAGAGAGAGAGGGAGAGAGAGAGAGAAAGTGAGCGAGAGGGGAGGGAGAGAGAGAGAGAGGAGAGGGAGTGTGTGTGAGAGAGAGAAAGAGAGATACAATAATAATAATAATAATAATAATATTAATAATAATAATAATAATAATTAATAATTAATAATTAATAATAATAATAATAATAATAATAATAATAATAATAATAACATAATAATAATAATAATAATATTTTAAAAACTCAATATCAGCATTTATTTTAATGTACATTAAGCCTCCAGCAAGCTTTCTGCCTACAGAAGCAAATTCTTTGGTATTATCCCAATAAAATAAACATTGATTTAACAATAGTCTAGTAATCAGTTTCTTTCTGTCCGTACACTTGACATTTTAAAGGGAATATTTTTATTTTGTTTTTAAATACTGATAATATAAATATTGTTTAAAATAATAACAAAATAAAAAAAAAAAATTAATACTTTAAAAGTGAAAACTAAACTTACATTGACTTTTTGTTATTTAAAAATGTTTAAAAAATTGGACATTTCATTATATTTTATGCCATTACTGGTTTCTATTTCCTACGATACAATCCCGGTATCGCCATCTTTAAAAGCACGCATGTGCAATTGGCAGGTAGTAGTTCCTTGCCATGGTCCATGCGGGCGACCATTAATATACATGGAACACATTCCTGGCAAATACTCACGACACGTGGTCGAGCGGAGTCGGAGTCGTGAAATGGAGCCGGTAGTTTTGAAGAGGCCCGAGTCGGAGTCGGAGTCGGAGTCGGTAATTTTGAAGAGGTGAGTCGGAGTCGAGTCGAGCCGGCGTCGAGCCGCAATTTTGAAGAGGTGAGTCTTGAGCTGAGTCGGAGTCGGTGGTTTCGGTTATGGCCTGAGTCGGCAACTTCTTAAGACAGAGTTGGAGCCTGAGTAATTTAAACTGACAGTTATAAATTGTGACTCTGTGAATGACTTCAATCACTTTATGCAAGTTGCTGACTTTCGACTTCCACATCACAAAATGCAATTGAAACTTCGAAGATTTTTAACGATTTCCTGCTGCTTCAATGTGGATTATATTCTAATAAATTCAACCTTCAACCTTATACCATCTATGTTTAAGATACCTAAGGATTAAAAGAGAGCATTGTACGAAAAGGAGTTTCTCTCATTGACAATGATATTATACTAGCTGTTGTTTATATTGATCCAATCTACAGGTTAATGTTCACTTAGGAACAACAACAAAAAGCTAAATCTGCACTTTGCAATGTGGCTATTTGTATTAAAGGGTTGCAGGAAGTTCAAGAAAAAAAGGATACATCTGAACATATTGTAAGACTACAACTATCTCTGTTACTACCTTCTCAAGTCATTCTTCTGAAAAGTCTAAAGGATTAGTACAGTGCTCTTCAGACATGAAGAGGTTAGTCGAAAGGTTGATTGGTTCCAGAAAAAGATCAAGGTCCCCTTCCCATCCTTGCATACAATATAGTGATCACTTATGATTGATTTTTTTAAAAACTTCACTCAGATTTTTATTTTTTTATTTTTCTATTTTTCAGATTATAACGCCCAGTCGATATATAATTTGTAACTTGCAAACTGGATAGGATGACGTGATTTTTCCTTCAATAAGATATCAGTGAGAAACATTTGATGGGAATTGATTTCTTTAAAAATCAATGTCTAGCAAACTTAGTTTTTCCTCCAACAATTTTGTCGCAAATTTCTTTGCTGCACTGAAAGAAGTTAAAAAAATTGATGAAACTTCGAAACTTACATTAGAAGAGTCCATCGAAAAGTATCCAGATATTACCCAACGTTAGTGAACCGCTTTTCGTTCTTCATGATAAAAATCAAAGTGAAGAGGAAAACAGAGACCCTGGCAGATGCTATTCTATTTTTAAGAACTAATTTTCAATGAATAGATGATATTAGATGTAAACATGTAACTAAGTAATGTAGTAGTTTATATATATATATATATATATATATATATATATATATATAGTATATATATATATATATATATATATATATATATATATATATATATATATATATATATATGATATATATATATATATATATATATATATATATATATATATAATCCGTAGACCCCTTCCCTAAATTATTTAAGTTATCAAAATTTTTTGATGGCTTAAGTCTCTTAATTATAATTTTTAATAATAATAAAAATAATAGTTAATCAAAGCAAATTAAGAGTATATGTTTTATTAATAGAAATGAGGAAACATATTTGTAGTTGGTGAAGATTTCTTAGTTGAAGTGGCTGTTGTTCCATATATATATATATATATATATATATATATATATATATATATATATATTTTATATATATTTATATATATATATATATATATATATATATATATATATATATATATATATATATATATATATATATATATATATATATATATTCTTTTTTCTCTCAGGAAGGATTCTTCATCCTGTCAGCCGCGCAAGCATCTTTCTCCAGACGTCCCTCTCCTGCACTATTCCTCTTCTCTTCAGCGCTCTCATATTTGGTAGCTGACATCTTTCCAGAGAGTCCTCCACCGATTCCGCCCATCTCTTCTTCGGTCTTCCCCTTGGCCTTCTGCCCTCTGGTGTCCATTCCCATCTTCTTTTCGGCATTCTCTCCTGCTCCATCCTCTCCAGATGTCTCCACCATCTCAATCTCCCCACATCCATCTTCAGTCTCATCTTCTTCACCCCTATATCTTTTCTAATTACTTCATTTCTTATTCTGTCTCTCCTACTCTTTCCAATCATAGTTCTTAATATCCTCATCTCCGCCGCTTGTATTCTACTCTCCTCTCTTCTCGTTGTTGTCCATGTTTCCGCTCCGTACAGCAGTGTGGGAGTCAGTATGCTGTTAAAAATCACTTTTTTAACCTCTATTCCGATGTTTCTGTCTTTCAACATGGGGTATACCTGCTCTAATAACTAATCCATACTTCCTTTCCATTCTAGCGTATCTCTTCACTTCCTCCCTCTGTTAAAACACCCTCTGAGATAATTGCAGGTACTTACCGCCTCCACCTCATCCCCTCTTCATTTCCTCCGGTTACTGTTAATATCTCTTTCTTCTGTATGTTCATCTTCATCCCTG
>JABUQX010144665.1:5000-20000 GCA_015478945.1 Trachelipus rathkii | reverse complement strand
TCTGTTATTTTGGCGTGTAACTCTTTCTCCTTATCCTTATCCGGTTTTTTCCTTTCCAGAAACAAAGCAATTTCTTCTCGAAGCTCGAGCACTCGGTGCAACACCTTGCCCCGTCATAACCAACGCACTTCTGCGTGGAATAACAGCATGTCGAATTTGCCACCCATTGCTCAACCTTTGTAATCTCTATCGCACCACTGATGAGGCTATAATTTTCACTACCTGCGTAAATGCATCCATTAAATCAGATGGAAGAGTTTTCACTGCCAATGCATAACAATGTATAATGTAGTGGCTGAACGTTGCATGCGGAGCGACTTCCTTGACTAATGTTTGGAATCCGCCGAACGAACGCCCAACATGGATGGTGCTCCGTCTGTACAGACAACTCCGCCAACTTCGGCCAATGCAGTTCCTTTCCTCGACAAAATTCTTCACTGTTCGACATATCTTCGCCGCACGTGTAGTAGTGCGGATCAGTGATTCTGAGACCGAGTATTCTTCAAGTCGTCGCCTTTATGTACCCGTAAACAAAGACAAGTAGATCGGAACAAGATGCAACGTCGGTCGACTTTGCCCATAATCCAGTGCGAAGAAAAAGGACGGACCTTATTTCCATTGGAGCAATACCTAAAATATTCTGCCCATGTCCTCAGATACGACATTTGATGGTGTTAGAAAGCGATATCTTTATTTATCTTTTCCGCACATGTTCCTCTCCAAGAACGAGCTTAATCCGCATCTAGTAAGCAAGGTTTGATGAGATCCCTCCTATTTTTATGAGGTTTCTTGTTTTCGGCGATTCGAAGAGGATGCGGTACGAAGCTTCCAGACCAGCTTCAGTTGACTGAAAAAGCCCTGATGAATCAATACGCGAACTTTTCAGTGCAGCTTTCTTTACGTTTGAAGAATTCAATATTTTTTTCCTACGAACTGAGAATGGATTCTTTTCTGGGTGGTCTTTAATTTGCTTACTCATACTCTCTGTCGTAGAACTTTGTTGCACAAACACACATTGGGGCTTCTCACCATTTTTTTATCAAATAAACTTGAGAAACCCCATTGCAGAAAAGTTTTTTGTAGGAGCGTTTTTTCCAGAAGACATGATTCCTGAAACAAATAAAATTATCTAAATGGGTATGTCTCATTTAACTTAAAAAAATTCGTACACTTAATTAAATTAATTTTTTTTTTCAATTATCTTTTATGATTTTCCACACAAGAATATCTTCCCTAGACAAATAAAAACGGGTCAGCCTCCAGATTAGTGACACACATATTAAATAAAAATCCATGATAGCCACTAAAATTACAATACATTTTTGAATCACGAGCAAATTTAATGAAAAGTACAAACAAAATAAATGAACATAAAATAAAAAGAATTTAAATAACAAATTTTTAGGGATGCACAGTAAATTTATTATATTACAACGGCAGAACAGATTTATTTTCATTATTAATTCTTTTTACGGTATTAAGGTTTAATACTAAACCTAAACTAATTATATATATATATATATATATATATATATATATATATTATTTTTATATTTTTTATTATATATATATATATATATATATACAAATAAATATATATGATATATATATATATATTATATATATATATATATATATATATAAAGATTATATATATAGTTATATATATATATATATATATATATATATATATAGTTATATATATATATATATATATATATATATATATATATATATATATATATATAGATATATATATATATATATATATATATATATATATATATATATATATATATATATATATATATATATATATATATATATATATATATATATATATATATATATTATAATATGTTATATATTGGGACAGAGAAGTATATATATATATATATATATATATATATATATATATATATATATATATATATAGTTATATATAATATATATATATATATATATATATATATATATATAAAGGAAGATAAAGAAAGAAAGAAAGAATATATATACACGTGCATATTGAAAAAGTTTCACAAGAATGAGAGATTCAAGTACTTTGCAACACAATTCGAGAGTTGCCAATTCGAGATTTAAAAAAAAAAAAATTGAGGTTAAAAATTTGGCACATTATTGATTTTTTTTTTTTTTTTTTTTTTTTTACTTTCTCACCTAAAATTTCCAAAAATATCTTTCTTAATTGTGTAGCTATCTAGTTTTTTAACTATGTACGTCCCCTAATCTGGAGGCTGGCCGTATAATAAAAATGATTTAAAAAAAAAAAAAAAATTCAATAAAAAATGAAAAAGTGGGACTTTATCAATATTTTTGACTCGTAAAGTGTGGGAACTATGTCCGATTTTTTATCGTATCCTATCTTGCGCATAACAAACAAGCACATAATTACTTATTTAAGCCAAATGAGTGAAATCCCAGCTTAGATTCTTCGCTACAAACGGCCGTGAGAGAGTGCGAGTACTTTGAAAGCGATATTAAAAGGCATAAAATTATTTCACTCACCTGCTTTTGCTTCTCGTCCAAACAAACCAAAATATGTCCAGAAGTTAGTGAAACCGGCGAGATCAACCACACATTCACGAATTGGTCAGTGGGCAGCGGGAGAACGACTACTTGTGCTTGACTCAAGCGAACAACGATCGACGATAGAGCCGATAGACACGCCATCCAGCGGTGCTGCGTTGCAGGCTTGTATTCGTATTTTAGGTAATAATATTTATTACCTAAAATTTTCTAATTCACTAACTAGTCACTAATCATTAGTGATTAGGTAGTTAGTTAGATTTGACACAATGATTTTGTTAATAATTTTGTTTTGTGACTGTGCGATGAAAAGCTTATGATCCAATCCATCGTACTTATCTTTACCCATCGGAAAATTCCATTTTCCCTTTGGGGGTAATTACCCCCAGGTTGGGAATCGCTGACTTACAG
Source organism: Trachelipus rathkii (assembly GCA_015478945.1). NCBI lineage: Eukaryota > Metazoa > Arthropoda > Malacostraca > Isopoda > Trachelipodidae > Trachelipus > Trachelipus rathkii. Next base: position 17,045 of record JABUQX010144665.1, on the reverse strand, counting down.
AAATATATATTTATTCATACGGAAAACTTAAAATCAAATCCTAATTGGTAATATATATATTAAAAACAACTTGGCAAATAATTATACCTCCTGCTAGCAACACGGCAGTAATTTTCATATAATATTGAAAGCTTGCAAGAATTTTACCTCTCCTAATTGGAAGAAAGTTAATGTTCTGTAAAAAGATAAATGCACAAATTTCATCAAAGCAAAAGATCAGGAAACCTCTATTTAGTTCACCAAATTTAAAAATAAGTCACTTTTAACTCACTAATATCTACGATACAAATAGTTTGGATTAAAAACTTACTAACTTTAAAAGGCAACGGTCGTTTTCGAAAATAAATAATTATTAATTAAATAACTTACAGTTTTCAAAGTATACTCAACAATATTGCAAATCCCAAAGACTGAGTGTGTTTCACAGCTTCTGTCAATTTGGTTCATTAGTAAGCATTACCCGTTGTTCTAATTCTGTCCTTTTTCCTCTTTCTGCTCTGTCTACCACCTTGATCGTCTTTTTTTTGTTACTTCATCACTTGAAGTTATCCGTCATCGAAGTTACACTTGGAAAGCCTCACATTCACGATTGGTCACTTCTTGCAACACAGGAAAAACCATCCACGTGTGTCCCCACACTGCTCCTGAAGTAGTAACATACATTTATTAAATAACACCCTAAAATTTATAAAATAAATATTCCTAATTTAATTTACTTACCGCTTAACTGGGTGGACTTCCAACAACTTTTAAACACAAAATCCTTCCATCTTTTCTCTCTTCTTTTAATCCTTTCCATATCACTGGTTCTACGGCACTCTAACCCAGGTTACGTTCCTGGCGATTTTAAACTCCACCTAATCCTTCCTTCGAAATGCTATTCATTTCACTTTTTATTCTGATTGGTTTTCTCTTTACTCATGCATACGCCCCACAATAATATATAGGCTTAATTTTCCTTTTCGGCCGCAGAAAAATAAAAACTAAGTCCACTCGATATTTTATGGGAATTAACGATACATTGATATTGTAATATTAAATCGATTATTTGTAATAGATTTGTAATAGATATGATAAAATACAAAAATTTGGATCAGTCTCGGTTCAAAGTTTATATGCATCGGTTGTGTTAAGTGGAGTTGTCAGTGTAAAGTTTAGAAATGAATGTAAGTGATTTGTTTGATATATGCCAAAACGATTGGAGTTTGCTAGTTTTTTTTTATAGAAATTTTCAACCTAATTTTGCAAGAAAAGAGATGAGAAATCTTTAAAAGAATGTTCAATAGTAAGAGTTGGAGAAAAATTTCATTGTAGTATATGAAAGTTTCAAAACTATTGGTTTGTCAATAGATTTCGCAAAGATAACTTGGTAATATATTTTATTTGCAAGATGCATTAGTAGTTGCGCGCTCAATGCACGTTGATTTTAGTCCAAAAACAGTTGTAGACTGGTCGATCTTTTCCCGCAGATATATATATATATATATATATTTAATATTTTTTTTTTTTATTAAAAAAAAATTTATAGATATATTTATTTTTATTATATATATATATATATATATATATATATATATATATATATATATATATATATATATATATATATATATATATATATATATATATATATATATATATATATATATATAAACATATATATATATATATATATATATATATATATATATATATATATATATATATGTATGACTTATAGTGAGGTAGATATAGTATATATATATATATATATATATATATATATATATATATATACATATATATATATATATACAGGATACCTCAAGACTTTTAATAAATTATGAGGTATTAGACTTAAAATTTGGTAATACGTTTCTGAAGAAAGTTTGTAAGGTCTAAAATTTGTCAAGATAACCCAAACAACTTAGTTTTACGAAGAAGAAAGCTAAGGTAATTAATTAGTTCCAAGCATTGTATAGATTTTATATGTAAATGAAAGTAGGAAAACACTTATAGTATTTTGCACTGACATCTTGAAAGGCTAACGAGTTATTTTCTTCTTTTTATCATACTCAATTTAATATTAAGATCTTCAAATTTGAGGTAATTGAAAATTTTTTGTTTTCTCTAAAAATTTAAAAAAGTCTTCAACATACCTTTTTATAATTTTTTATGAGTGATTTGAAGTTTATATATTTTTTATTTTTATTATTATTATTATTATTATTATTATTATTATTATTATTATTATTATTATTATTATTATTATTATTATTATTATTATTATTATTATTATTATTATTATTATTATTATTATTATTATTATTATTAGTTATTATTATTATTATTATTATTATTATTATTATTATTTTATAGTTTTAATTTTTTAATAATAAACTGTATTGTAAGCTGTAGATTTAATTACTCTTTATTTTAGCTGATGATATGTTCTATAACCCAGAAATAAGCTCATAAAATATAAGTAAAGGTTCCGCGGCAAAAAAATATTTGTGAATCAGTGGGAAAACTTAATTCCACCAGTTGGGAGGAGTTCCCGAGGCAGATGCAATTTAAAGGCAGACATGGCCCGATATACGCCATTTGAAAGTGTGTAAGTCTAAGGTGGTTTGGGAATATTCAGTAGGTAATGATTTTGTTCCACACTTTACCCGTGAATAGTATGTAAGATTGAGTTATAGTTGACAGCCCGAGGTCAGAAAGTTGCAGAGAGAAAAGATGAGACTGCTTAGAAAAACGTGTAGAAAGAACCCGTCTCAATGGAGGATGTATGTGATTGAAGAGTTCATAAGAGCATTGTCCGTTGTAATAGCAATAGAATAAAGAGTGACGCAACGAGTCGATTAATAAGAATAAAAGCCCCAGACTCAACTTTTTCAAGAAGAGCTATCTATGTAAGTGGAATCACCCCATACAGGGGGAACATCACCGCTCTAAAGATAAAGTAACTGGGGCAGCATGAAGATATACTGAAGACGCCCCAAAATACCCAACCCTTTAGAAGAAGCTTGCTTAGAAGGAGAAGTAATGTGATCCTCCCAATTATGATCACGAGAAAAAGAAACACAAAAATATTAAGGACAGGACGAAGGTTTGAGTTATGCGTTTTCGAAGAAGATAGTTGTGTGAAAGATTATTTATAGATTTAAAACATGAGCGGTGGCATTCACAGAAATTCCGAAGGGAAAATGACCACAGATCAGAAAGAAGAAGATCATACGCATGAGTGGTGGCATTCGGGGAAATGTCGAAGGCAAAAGGACCACAGATCAGAAAGAAGATCATAGTGGCGATCAGAAATAAGATTAGAAGAATAGAAGTGTTTCAGATCTTCCTCTTAAAGAGAGATTCGAAGGAAAAAGAACCAAACAAGTTAGAGAGGTTTAGGCCCGTCATAGTGAGTGGCCGAAAGTCGTCCTCTTTTCTCTCGGTACACCACGAGACTGAGTATATATATATATATTATATATATATATATACATATATATATTATATATACATATATATATTATATTATAGTTATTACATATATTACATAAGGTTATATATATATGCTATTATATATATATATATATATATATATATTATATTACATATATATATTATTATATACATATATATATAGTTAAAGAAGAATAAAGTAGCATATTACATATACAAAGATATTAAGGTTATTGGGTTACATATATATTGGTTATATAATATATATATTACATATTAATTTTATGTATTATTACATATACATACTGTTATATATATATATATATATATATATATATATATATATATATATATATATATATTATATATATAAAAGGGTGTAGAACACCCATAAATAAATTTTCTCAGTATTGAGCCAATAGTTAAGTATTTAATACAAAACGTCTCCAAACTACTAAAAATTAAAATTTTAATCTGCAGCTTAATTTTATATATATATATATATATATATAATATATATATAGTTATATATATATATATATATATATATATATTATATATATATATATATATATATATATTATATATTATAGTTATATATATATATATATATAGTTATATATATATATATATATATATATATATATATATATTATATATATATATATATATATATATATATATTATATATGGTATATATATATATATATTACATATTACAGTGTACATATTACATTATTATGTTATATACATATTACATATATGGCGCTGATATTGGGTTATTACTGGTTATACATATAGATATTATTATTGTTATTATTATGGTTATTACATGATATTATATTGGTGCATATATGCTATTATATAGTTATTATTAAGTTATATTATATATTATTATATATATTATTATTATATTATTATATTATTATATATAAGTTATTATATATTACATATTATTACATATTATTATATTATTATATATATTATTATACATATTAAGCATATATATTATTATTACATATTATATATATTATTACATACAGAGTTGTTATATACAGTTACAGCTGTTGTTGTTGGAGCATGTTACATACACATGTTGATACATATATATACATACGTTAGGTTATATTATTATATATATATATATATACATATACATATTGAGCTGCTTTATTATTATTATTACATATATATATTATTACATATATTATATTGTGGCTATTATTATATATTATTATATATATATATTATATTATTATTACTATTAGTTATTTTATTATATTACATATTATATTATTATTATTGGTTGATTGTATTGTTATTATTATTGTTATTATATTGATGTATATTATATTATTGGTATTATTGGCAGCAGCTGTTATTATTGGCTGGTCATTGTTATTGGCTGGCTAAGCATATATACATATGGTTATTATGTTATTATTGGCTGATATTGGTGGCTGGCTATTATACTATATATTATTGGTTACATACATATATTGGTTATTATTATTATTGCTATATATATATATATATATATATATATATATATACATATATTATTATATATATATACATATGTTATTATACATATATATATATACATATTATTGTATTATTATTATATATTATATATTATTATTATGCCATATTATTATTATTATTATTATTAGTTATTACTGTTATTATATTATTGGTTATTGGTTATTATATATATATATTGTTATTATACATATAATATATTATATAGTTATTATTGTTATTATTATTAAGGTTATTATTATTATTATTATTATTATTATTATTGTTATTATTATTATTATTATTATTATTATTATTATTACATATTACATGATACATATATATTATGTTATTAAAGTTATGCTGGTTGTTGGTTATTTATTATTATATATTACATACATACATACATACATATTATTATTATTACATTACATACACATACACTACAAGCTGGTTACAATGTTGCCAGCTGCATACTGGCTGCTGCTGGTTGGTTGTTGTTATTATTGAAAGAAATATTATTAATATATTACATATTATTATATTATTACATGGCATTATCATTACGCCATATACATACATATTATATTAGGTTGTTGTTGGTTATTATGCTATTATTAAGGTTATTATTATTATTATTATTAATATTGGCTGGCTATTACATACATACAAGAGTTGTTATACATACAGCGAGTTATTATATTGGTTATTGGTTATTATTATTGGTTGGCTATTATTATTATTATTATTATATTATATATATATTATATATTATTATATTACATATATACATTATATATTATTACACATTATACTGTTACAGCAGCATATACTATTACTGGGTATTGATGGAATTACATATATATATATATATATATATATATATATATATATATATATATATATATATATATATATATATATATATATATATAAAAGTGTAACACCCATAAATACTTAGAGATGTAGCTAACGGTTAAGTATTTAATACAAAACGTCTCCAAACTACTAAAAAATTAAAATTTTAATCTGCAGCTTAAATTTTTTTAATTATTTGCAAGAAACTTTCAAAAAACTTATTCTATGTTTAAGAACCTTATAAATTTTTTTTATTTTTTTCACGGTATTTGGAATAGTATAGGTAACTATTTATTAAAAAATAATTATTCCTTTTGATTTTTTTTACACGTTTTTTGATAAATTTTGAACAAAAACATTTTTGAGATAACTTGCGTGACATTTAATTAATTGAAAAGAAATTAAAGTGATAAATTTTAAAAAAAAAAAAAAGAAGTAAAGCTTGAAAGGAATATAAATACAAGGACCTAACATAACCTAACCTAAACTCAACTTCATGTTCCTCCTCCGAAGCCTTTCACAAGCATATTTCTTCCGATTTGAATGTGGGACTGAAAAGAACTCCCGTTTCTTTTCCGGCCGAGGTTGGAGATTCATTTAATGGATACGATCGGGAATCGATCCATAGACACCTCGTTTGCTTGCCAAAGTGAAGCTACCAATTACTATTCATTTAGTAACATAGTTTAGTAATATACTTTTTTCATCGCTTGTGTGTTATTACCATTAAAATTATTTTAAACGTTATTCCATTCCTAATATTATATTATAATATTTTTAATAATAAAGAGTTAGAGAAACTTAATCTTGTCATTAATCTTCAAAACTTAGAAACTTTGTAAGCCAGTACCATATCTCAAAACTACAATAGCTACAGCGAAAAGGAATATTTTTGGAATCCTGGTACACCTATATGAAAATAAAAAAATCTCAAAAACTACAATAGCTACAGCGAAAAGGAATACATTTTTGGAATCCTTGTAAAATTTTAGATAGGAAAATGTAAAAAAAAATAAAAAAAATTATTGTTAATAATTATAGTAATATGATTAGAGGGCCTATTTAGAGACCTTTTATTGGTTACTCGTTAAAATAAATAGACTTTCTATTAAATTTTGCTTTTTTTTTATTAAAAAAATACCCCAAGGTATACCGCACCGATGGTAGAGGAAATCTCTGGCTCTGGAACTGGGTAGGATCACTCCTCCGGGAGGAATGTTCCGAACCCCGTTTGTATTTAGTGTCGTGGGGTTCCTTCCGTTCCCTACGGGTATGGAAACGTCCCCCTCTGTGTTCCCCGTCGGCTCGAGCCCCCTACATTGCCGTGTAATACCTTTACAAATAATATATATATATATAATATGTCCCCTGCTCCTAAAAAAAAAAAAAAAAGCCAATAATTATTTTATTTATTTATTTATTTATTTTTTTACATTTTCCTAACTAAAATTTTACAAGGATTCCAAAAATGTATTCCTTTTCGCTGTAGCTATTGTAGTTGAGATATGATTTTTTTTTTTTTTTTTTTTTTTTTTTTTTTTTTTTTTTTTTTTTTTACAGTTTCCGCAGTAAAATTTTGCCAGGATTCCAGCAATGTATTCCTTTTCGCTGTAGCTATTGTAGTTTTTGAGATATGATTACTTGTAATATTTTTAATAATAAAGAGTTAGAGAAACTTAATCTTGTCATTAAACTTTAAAACTTATTTAATGTGAAAGGAATTATAAAGAACTCCGTTTTCGTTTAGATAATCAAAAAATTATATATATATATATATATATATAGGGTATATATATATATATATGAAATATATATATATATAAGTTAAAAGAAGGTTATTAGTTATATATATATATATATATATATATATATATATATATATATATATATATATATATATATATATATATATATATATATATATATATATATATATATATATATATATTATGACGGGACAACACCAACTAACTTTGTATTTACGAAGGTAGGTCAATGAATGTATTTTTTGAATAATTTAGATTGCTTTAGAATCTCGCCAAGGGAAGTCGAAGAATAAGGTGCTATGGAAAAAGGATAAGTTAAAGAAAAAAAAAGAGAAAAAGAAGAAATATTTCCCGATGTATCGGAATGAGTTTTGGAGCTATAATCTTGAAATTGTCGTCAAAATTGTGCACCGATTGTGAAAGAATAACTCGTCCTAGCAGTAATTATCTGGATAGATGATCGTGGAATATGAAGTCTCCTCCGATGAAGCAGTTCAGGAAATTTATCTGTTATACTCGTATAAGGTGACTTATGAAGTATCAGTGAGTAACGAAAAGTGATTAGGACTTAAAAAACTGTAGGTTTTTTCTTTCGTGTTAAATTTGGAATGCTCGAGTACTATTTAAATAAATTAAGCATTTACAAAACTCTTTAGTTATTAAATGAAGTGAAGTTTATTATTGCCATAATTTTTTGAACATTGTCAGGATTAACCTGAACATAAAAATAAAGGTGGTTAAAGTTTCTTAAAAATATTACAAGTTTGTTGACTAAATACTGTGAAGTGACTTTTTTTAAAAGATATTTATTCGTTGTATTGAGTTAAAAGTTACCGATGATATTTAATTTAATGCTCTCCTCTTTTTGTCGTTTAAAAGTGTTGATGTTTGCGCCGCTCTCCAGTTTGTCCTGCCTTGAACCTCGATCGATAAAGAAGACCTTGCCTCCGTTATGTATAATATTTAGTAAGGAATATTTAGTATATAAGTCAGAAGAAATCATTTATTTGTCTATTTATTTACATTAATTATAATTCAAAAATTGGTTTGTGTTAATTCTTGTCTCCTTCCATTTTTGCAAAAAATGTTACCAGCGTTTGTGCGGCCACATTATACAGTGTTAACGGATAACGGGGTGGAGTTTAGGAGTGGTAGGTTTGAGAAAATGCTTCAAGAGTATGGAATAGAACACATCTACAGCAGCCCGTATAAGCCAGCGAGTAACGGGGCTGTGAAGCGTGCAAATAGGACCTTTGCTGAATTCCTGAGGATTATTATGGAAAAGAATATTGATTGGGACAGTTGTCTGCCAAGAGCGGTGCTGGTGTACAACAATACAAAGCACGCCGAGCTTGGGGTGTCCCCGGTGGAAAAATTGATGGTGGAGAACCATGAGAAGGGTAAAGTGGTACCGATTTCGAGAGATAAGCAGGAGAAGTGGCGTGAAGGATACCCAAATTGGTTACCGTACGCGGTTGGGGTGAGAGTTAAAAGAAAAATTGTTACAGTAGATAGGAGTTTGAACAGAAAATTGAGTGAGAAGTATGAGGGTCCATTTACAATAACTAAGGTCATTTCAGGAGGTATGTCGTATGACATTAAGGGTAAAACTAAGACTGCAAGAGTGCATTACTCCCATTTGAAGGTTTGGACGGATCCCCCAGAGTATTTGAGACAATATTTCCAGTGTGAAGAGGTGGATTGGTATCCAAAAGAACCTCAGTTAGAGGTGGAAGAAGTGGAAGAGGTACCAGAAATGACAATGGAGTGTGTACCACGGTACAAGCGAACATCACCAGAGTTACAAATACCAAAGAAGCAGGGATCGAAAATCAAAGAAGCTTGGCGTTTGTTGAAGCAGATGGCAATAAAAGAAGGAGGTGGCAAAAAGAGTGTATCGGTGCAGACGGAAGAACTTGTGGGTGAAACTAAAGGAACCCAAACGGAAGATTACGGTACGGTGCTTTCACCTATCGATGCTAGTGAATATCGTGACTGGTTCGATGAAGAGGAGGTGGATGGTGGTATGGAAAGTGATTATGATATTAGCAAATTTGTAAAATCACTAAGGTTTCCGGAAAATAGCTACTCGTTGGGAATCCATATCAGTGACGAAAGTGGTGACGAAGTAGACTTCATTATGGAGCAGGAAGTGGAACCAACTATGAATCAGGAGGTGGACTCTAATAAAGGTCAAGAGGTGGACTCTGTCATACAGCAAGAAGTAGAGGAACCAGTGGTGGAGCAGATAGAAGGTGTAGAAGAGGTCAACATCATGGTGACCAGTCCGGAGGGTTCCGAATATAGACCACGGTCTATATATGATGAGTTGATAGAAGTAGGTGAGGTACCTGATGCAATGATGATAGGTACTGGACGTGAGGAACAAGAAAAGAGTTTATCGGATTCAGATGTATATACGGTACCAATGACCAGGTCGAGAGGACCCGTGCCAGAACAGCCGAATGTGATGAGGAGGGTCATTGAATACGAAAGGAGAACTGAGGCACGAAGAAGGGCATCAACTGGACAAATGAAGTGAGGTTCAGTGGTTATTTAGTGGTATTGGTTGTTGAATTTTTTTTTCTTTTGAAGATTGTGTTACAATCTTGGAGGGGGAGTTGTATGGTGGATTGGTTCGTATGGCGGATTGGTTCATAAACCAACTAACTCCTCAAATGCAAATTCAAATACGAAGGATTTCGTGAGCGGAAAAGATATTTATTCTTGGATGGTTTTGTGAGCAACGAGTCTTTAAAAGTTCAAGTGGTTCGTAAATTGGATTTTGTTATAAAAGTTTTCAGCATTAAAGTAATTGTTAACAAAAAGTATATTGTTATCAGAAGTGTTATTATTGCTGCGAAGAGGTTTCAGTGATAACCATCTTAGAAGTTTCGTGTCCCGTGAAATCGGGTAAGATAACTTAAATTATGTATATTTAAAATTGTAGCTCGTGAATAATGAATTTTTATAATGATAAAAATTAATACTTAAAACCTAAAGATTTAATGCAGATAGGAGTACAATTTAAACAATGAATTAAAATGTCAGCTTAAATAGTGAATATTTGGAATAGCGGAAAGTACTATTTATTAGAAGTTGGTTAGAGTTGATATTGAAAACATAATTTGGAATCAAATATTAAAGTGTAAATTTGGAATAAGGAAATAGAGTAGCTTTCGATAATGTGTTTAGGATCGTTAAGAGAAGTGTAAAGGTTGAAATTTATTATGGAGAATTTTTATAATAAATATAGGTTAGGTTGCGTTAAGTTCAGAAAGTGAAATATTTAGGTGAGAGTAAAGTTAATTTGAGTAGGTGCGGTATTTGTATTATGGATATAGGTTAGGTTGCGTTAACGCAATCTGGTAGTAAAATATGGTGGATTTATAAACGTAAAATTTGTCGTAAAACAGGTTGATATGATTTTGGAGATTTTGATAAAGTAGGATTGGTGGGATTCTTTAATGAAAATATAGAGTTTGAGGGTTCCGGATGTGTAAATTTATTAATAAACAGGTGATAGAAAAGTAGAGGTAAGGTTGCGTAATGATGAAGCATAAAATGGTTGCTGAAAATAGGTATTTAGAGTTGGAAAAACGTAGGTGAGAAGCAAGGTGATACTCCGAACAATGACCACGGGTACTATTTATTATTATTATTATTATTATTATTATTATTATTATTATTATTATTATTATTATTATTATTATTATTATTATTATTATTATTATTATTAATATTATTATTATTATTATTATTATTATTATTATTATTATTATTATTATTATTATTATTATTATTATTATTATTATTATTATTATTATTATTATTATTATTATTATTACGCGTCATCGTTATTTTTATTAGCATAATTGAGAGAACGAATGCGTACAACGTAAGTGAATTAGTATATTTGTTGTTGTATAAATGCGAGTTATTAGGTTGTAGCAGCGCTACGACTTATTATTATTATTATTATTATTATTATTATTATTATTATTATTATTATTATTATTATTATTATTATTATTATTATTATTATTATTATTATTATTATTATTATTATTTTTATTATTATTATTATTATTATTATTATTATTATTATTATTATTATTATTATTATTATTATTATTATTATTATTATTATTATTATTATTATTATTGTCGTTATTAGTTTCATCATTATTATGATTATTTATTATTACTGCACATATAAATATATATATATATAGCAGGTGTATATATATATATATATATATATGTTATTGGTTTCATCATTATTATGATTATTTATTATTATTACTGTACATATAAAAAAGTATATATATTAACCTGGTCCTATTCTGTTTTAAGGACCCGATCTAGTGCGGACCCAGTACGAGACTCAGTGTGGATCCTGTGCGGAGCTTGGTGTGGAAACCAGTGTCAGTCTCCTGTAGTGGTGGTGTCCGAGTGG